>PVKH010036367.1:0-11601 GCA_004027955.1 Chaetophractus vellerosus | reverse complement strand
AGATTTAATTTGGCTGCAAGGGAAAATTGAGAATGCAGTTTTTATTCTGAAAAGTTATTTGCTTAGGAAACAAAAAAGGTCCGAATTTCTATTGCTATGGAAGGAGGGGGAAGTGGAAGTGGAAAGGATCATCAGTTTCTTCTTCATCATTCAATAAGGAGAAATACAAACTTGAAAAACACAGAGGAAAAGATATATAGGTGGAAAAGCTGGCTTGCTAGAAAGGTAGATGAGAAAAAATATAGCTCTAAAGATGAAATAATATCATCCAGTAAAACGCCTCAGGATGACTTCAGTTTTATATTTGTAAATTTGCAAAGATGAATTTGGAAGCAACAACATGTAATTGCCAGAATTTTCAGAGCATATTCGTGTTTTGATGCTACTTTTGAAAGTTTCATGAAGATCCCATTTCCTACCCCCACCATGGCAACCACCCCCTAATCCCACCCCCACAGACTTATGGGCTATTGTGCAGTGATAGCTCATCTCATATATAAGAACAACTTGTACAGTTGTGAATCCCAACAAGAGTTACTGCTTTAGCACCTAAAGGACAATTTTCTGCTTTTAGATAAATCAGATGTCCCTTAGGTAGCCCTGGCTAAGCATGGCATTAACTAAGCAAGCTGTTAAGTATAGCTTTTCTTTTTTTTTTCTTTTTTCTAATTTTAGCTGTATGACTTGCTCTGGTATTTCTTGACTGCTCTCAGAATCCTCTAGGCCAGTGCTGTTCCAAGGTGGCACATGGACTGGTGAAAATATGCTGCAAAATTGAGAAAAGGCATTTAGAAATTTTATAGCAATTTAACAGAAGAAAATTATGTCTTTTGAATCTAATAATATTTGGGGGGGGGCTTATATTTCACATGTCTTTTTATTTCATTTTCTAGTGATTTTTGAAAAAGTATTGGTCTTTGATGTATTGGAAATATTTTTTTAAAAGCTGGTTATTCACCTCAGATAGTTTGAGGAGCACTGATCTAAGGCACCCAACCCCCCCCCACCACCACCCCCTCACTCCTGCCCTACATTTTTCTTCAGGAATACTCTTTGCCAACAAAGCTTCTATTGTGGCAACCACCACAAACATAAGGCAGTTTTTAACAATCATTTTTACAAACAATAAAATAATACAGGAAAAAAGTGCAAATAATAAAACACACACAAAACTCCTGATTTTCACATGGGAGGAATGAGAACCCTTATCCTAGCTCTGTCCCTGCCAAGTGTAACCACTGACTGGCTAGCACTGTTAATTTGGGATTTAATTTGAAAATTACAAGAGAAATGAGAAAATCCAGATTTGCAGGCCTGTGAGTGGTACACAAGTTTTGTGTGGTATTTTCACACATTCATACAGGGTGGTGGAAAGAAAACTCCCAGCGCTGTCAACTCGGTAAAGAAGGCGTACTGCTAATGTGTGCCCTAATTCTAGGACAATATCACAGCCCTCAGCCCACCCTCTGCTGACTCATCCCATCACCAATTAAACATATGTAAGCCTCAGAGGCCTAGCAACCCCACAGAGTGCTTCTGCATAGGGCAAATTTCTCACTATAACTCACTGTTTTGAAACCTCTCACACAAACCCTAAAATAAAGATAGAGAGGAAGATGGCAAGCCTTTCAAACACTTTCAAAGAATAGAACAGTACAAATATGATTAAAAATGTATGACTTCTATTAAAATGAAAAAATATGTCTAGTCAATGGGCAAGGGTAGTGAATTTATGCCTTCTGAACTGTATAGAATTCCTCTGCTTTATCCTCTTTTCTCTGTTTTCAGTTCCTACTTTAATTATCCAAGTTCAAGCCCTCATCACGTCAATATAGACAACTGCCAACATGGCTTGTGGTAGATTGAATTTTGTACCCCAAGTTAGACATAATCTTGATCCACATTCCTGTTGGTATGAACCCATTGAAGATATGATAACCTGAAGAAGTTATTTTGCTTTATATTTTTTTAAGATTTATTTTATTGATTTATTTATCCCCCTTTGCTGCTCGTGCTCGCTGTGTCCATTGCTGTGCAGTCCTCTGTGTCTGCCTGTCTCCCCCTTCTGTGCCATCCCGCTGCGCCATCCTGCTGCGTCAGCTCGACGTACCACGCAGGCCGGCCTGCCCTCACCAGGAGGCCCCAGGAATCGAACCCCGGGCCTCCCATATGACAAACAGGAACCCAACCACCTGAGCCACATCCACTTCCCTGAAGAAATTATTTTAAGGTATGTCTCAGCTGAAAAAAGTTGGTAGTTATTCAGATGACTAGAATCCCATAAGCAGAAAAAAAGCAGACATAGGAAGAGAAGGCCATGGGAAGCTATATGTCAACATAACCCAGAGGCACTAGGAGAAGACACCTGGGGGCTCAGGGCAAGGGGTCCAAGCCAAGGGACCCCAGGACTACCAGCAGCAACACGAGAATGTTACAGACCCTGAGGACAAAGCATTGCCTTCCTAATGGCTTGATTTTGGACTTCTTTTAGCCTTAAAGTTGTAAGCCAATAAATTCCCATTGTTTAAGCCAGCCTGTTTGTCATAGCAGCTTGGCAGATGAAGACAGGGCCCTAACTGGTTCCTCTTCTAGTTTAGAGGAATGGAATACACACAGATGAAGTATAAGAAAAGTGAATCCTCTAATAAATTATTTGACATTATTACATATTTGGCTCTAGGTTACAAAGAGTATTAACTTAGTCTTAGAAGCAAGTTGCTCTAGAATTTTTTTCCATCTATTTTTCCAGCCTCTCATCTTCCCATATCGCATGTTCTAGCTTACCCTGCCTAGTTAACACCTGCATGCTTGTCTTGAATATTTTGCTTGTCTATATTTCCTTGCCCTGATTGAATTGCTTAATACAGAATAATGCCTTATTCATCCTTGTGGACATGGGACATTGTATAGTGTCATCATGTCTGACCATAGAAGGTACTCGGTGGCTATTTTTAAACTGAAAGTTTTTCTCATTCTTTCTTCCTATTCAACTGCTTATAGACTAGCCAAATTTGCAGAGAGCCTCTTACAATACTTCTTATGCATCCCAATTATTAAATTAATTAAGCACAGAAATACTTTCTCTCTCTCTCTCCACCCCCTCTTTCATTTATTAGATATGAAGAAAGAAAAGAAAATTAAAATACAACCAATTTTTCCTCATTCTCTTAGAACCAGAGAATAACAGTCTTATGATCTAGGTATAGTCTTAAAGGAAAAGTTCTTGCTGGCAGCAAGGGGTGATGTTAATGAACTTATTTGCATTAATAACAAGATGGCTGTACCTCAATTTTTAGTTGCTTGGCTTATTCTTAAAGGGAAGTTGTAAAGGGTGAAAATGTACCCCAAAGTATCCATGGGATTGCAAGTTGTACACTGCATCATTGTTAATCCACCCCGCTTGTATGGTACATTCCCCTTACCTCTACATTCATGTGGCTTTCTACTGGTCCATCTCCCCAAAAGTGACCAAAACAAACAAAGGAAACACCTCTCCTGTGCTTTATTTCATTTTAAAATGTAGGAAAAGAACAAGTTAGGCTACTAATTTTGCTTGAAATATTTTAATTTGAATAGGGAAATGCATTTATTAAATAACACTATTCTTCTGGAAGAGTCATTTGTACCAGTTAAAAATTATTTTTGATTCATGGTTTATTCTGAGTCAAAATATATTTAATATTTGAATGTTGACCATTAGATGGAACTTGACATTTTCTAATAAATATTTTTTCAAGGGAAGTGGGATAAGAAAAGAGCATAACAATTGCCTCAGAGAGATCTGACAGTGGTGACTATTTTTTAACCCAGTCCACAAGGGTTGACAATTCAAACAAATGTTAAAGACATATGATTGATATAACCAGATTTTCTGATATTCAGTTCAAATCATAATTCCTATATATAACACATGATGGTGCCATGTCTTTTGAATGATTTTGATGTGACTTGCTTTCTAGCTTTTCGCATGCCTCGATGTGGAAAGTGCCATTTTGTTTACAGCCATTGGTTGGGGCTGGTGGTCTACTTCTTTCCTGCCTTGAAAGACAAGTTTCCTTAAAGCTCAGTTTTCCGAGTGCCTACTGCATAGTATGCACACAATAAATATTAAGTGATGTTTGAAAGAAGAAATTTAATTCTATTTTGTTATCTAGCGTATTCACAGTCACTTCTGGCTAGGCTTCATTTCATCCTTAAAGTTTTGTAGGCTGTGAGTAGGTCCTCCCAAATCCAGAATACTTTCATTTTTTCCAGTGCAATTGAGGATCATCTAGGGTAAAAATCCTGGACAACAGTGTCAGACCACCTTTTATCAATACATTTTTCTCCCTCTCACTAAGTTTTTTCATCAGTGTTATTCACTTTCCCCTGACTTGGTTTTATCCCCAGGAAAAAATGGGGAAATTAATTGCATGTCTTTCAGAGGGTTGTGAGGAATACGTGAAATGACGCGTGGGAAGCATTTAAAACAGCACCCAAAGTATTCCTCATGAGGCAATTGGTATCGTCTTTGCCGTGGTGGTGCTGCCTTTGTTGTGTGGTTGCTTTACTTTACCAAGAACTGAAAGCTGCCTTCTGCGCTCTCATCTATGAGGTGACTGCCCAGGCTATGAGCCTCCAATTCTCTACTGTCCACTTCTAATCACACAGCTGATTGTAAGTAACGGTTTCCACAAAGTGATCCTCGAAGAAGATGTAGTCCATCAATTCCCCCCATTCATTTTTTCCAAACTGTTCCCTTCCGTTTGGAATACTCTAAGTCAGAGCTCACTGCGTCACTTCCTTAACTCAACCTTCAACAAAAGGCTCTCTTTTCTTCACTTCTTATTTGTTTTGATTTATATAACAACCCTTAGATATGCCTTTACTTGAACTATGGGCTCTTCAGAAAGGAATTCTATATACAAGTCCTCAAAGTATTGTGTTATACCCGCAGATCTCTCTAGAGATCTGCATAAGTGCTCCACATTTTTTGGTGTCCAATAAAACTGTATGAAGGCATTTCACTTTATCCTTTTGTCACTGTTCTACCTGAAGGACACTATCATAAAAACTCCTATTAAACTCTCTAGTCTATTCATTTCAGAGATGCTGTTTATTAAGGGATAGTGGATGTGTGAGGTACTGTGCTGAAGGCCTTACATATATGAGTTCAGGTGAGCTTCACTACAATTCAGCCAGATAGGTAGTAGTATCATTGCCCTCCATTTACACACAAGGAAACTGAAGCTTAGAGATATAAGGCAACTTGCCTGAGGTCTCATGACCCTTATGTGATATGACCAGGATGTTAATTCAACCAGGGCTATAGGTACTCAAATTATCACTTTCTAGGTTATAAAATATCCAATAGAAATGTGATTGCTTATAAGTTCTGTCAAATATGCTTTGCTGATTTGGGGCCTGCAATCATTTGACCTGCTCGGTCCAGAAGCTAATAGTAGATACATTTATTCAATTCATAATTAAATATTGAGCATTTTTATCCAAAAAGCATGTCCTAAGTACTGTTGATACAAAGATGCCTAAGACATAGTCTATGACCTTAGTGGAGGAATAACAGACTTTAAAAATTGCAGTATGTGAAGAAATACAAACTAATTTGAATGAAAAACAACCTACGTTGTACTCTTCCATGAACACCCTACAATCTAAATTACAATTATGACATGTAAATTAGAGAAATATATATATATTGAGCTAAAACTACATGTATTAGTGAGTTCCAACCCTTAAAATGCACAGTGACTTGATTACCTCTCCATTTTCAAGATCCCATGCACACCTTCCAAAAGTGTTAGTTGTTTTTTCTTCCTTACATTCACTGCTGCCTAGTTTTAGCTTTCCCTTTAAGGAGACAGAGCCTGTTTTGTCCACTGTTCTTTCTATGGTAAACAAAGTGAGAATAAATCCTACAGTAGTTTGTGCTCCATTTTTTAAGGGACTCATTAAAAATAAACAGTGGAGGAGAGGCAATTACTGTTAACAAACACAGGCATATGAACCACAAATAAAGGACCATTAACACTGAAAAAATAATTACTCAATCTTTCATCCAGATGCTTTGTCAGTTACATATGCTGACACTGCCTAACAATTGCTTTAGCTACTGCTGCCAGCTACAGTTTGACCATTCAATATTCCCTCCCCCTTGCGTCCCATAGGGAAAGAAAAAATGATCAGCAATGTCAGTGAATTCTACTAAAATCTATTTAAAATATGATGTTGAATCCTCTTTTTTCTTTCCTTTGTGTGACTTTTTTCAGTTTTATGTTACTTGTGAATAAAAAGTAATAGTGTAAAATATTATAATTATTTTGACAATTGTACTATTATTAACAGATAGAAAAGAAAGATAAAATGTATATTTTTTTTCACTCTTTAGGAACATGGGGTTTGGTGGAAGAGAAACTGATGGTTGAGAAAAGCAGAGAGAATAATATGCAAGGTTTATTTCATCATTCTCAGGGACACCTTTGCAACAGCTTGGTTTGGCACATATTAAAATTAAAATCTCACAAGCTGCTCATGTGAGTGTGTGTGTGTCCTTTCTTAAAAGAAAGAAAGAGAAGAAGAGAAAGACACAAAGAGAAAGAGAGAGAGAAAGACACAAAGAGACAGAAAGAAACAGGAAGGGAGGAAGGGAAGAATGGAGGAAGGAAAGGACACAGGGAAGGAGGGAAGGAGGGATTGAAATAATCACAAAACTGGAAAAGATATATACATGAACTGAGATCACTAAGACTCCACAGAATGCAGTGTTGCTAAAGGTTTATGCTAAGCCACTCAGGGTTAAACCTGCAAATCCCAGCATTAAAGCAGCCATATCACAAAGAAGAACATCTGTAAGAATCCAACTCTTGCAAAAAGTCTCTGAATGATGCTATCTCAGACTTCCCAACAATCAGTCATTGAAATACCAGACCTTCATGATTCATTTATGAAAAAATGCTAAGGGTTGTAACAAAAATAAACACACACATGTACACACAAATTCAGGGCTGTTCATCGTGCCCACAGCTGCAGTATGTCCCTTTTCTAACTCATATAGCCCTCACTTGTTATAAAATACAGTCTAAAACGAAGTAATTCACATAAAATAATAAGCCCTTTTCTATGTACCCAGATAGCAGATATCTCACTGGAGAACGAAAATAAAACTCCATTTGGAATTGTGAGACCAGCTTTGCTAAAAAACTTAAAATGTGGTTGTGAGCATAGTGCTCTACCTTTTGTGCTTGAATTTTCTTTCCAAAATAAGGGAATCAGAAAAAGTCATCCTTAAGGTCCTTTCCAAGTCTTTCTATAGTATTAAGAAGCCAACTGAAATCTAGTTTTGCCTTCAACCCAGACCTCTACCTATCTCTCGGGTTCTTGTTAACAGTTAATGGGCAACTTACTGGGCACTCTCCTGATCTCTGCCCCAGGGCTTCAATTGCTTAGAGTAGCAGCTGGATGAGTAAACCTATACATTAAATCAAAACCCAAATGTTTATACAGAAAAATACAGGCTATTTTATACGCCGGTTTGACTTAAACCCACAATATATGGTAATTGAAGCTTTTTAAAAGAAAAATATACTTTGCACATGCTTCTATGAAAGAAGTCTATGTACAGTCAAATAAACAGCATTGCTCCAACTAAGCACATAGTCCATCTTATCATTGCACTTTCTGTCAGATATTCTCCATGGTACAATCGGGAAAAGGACAGAAACTGAATTTGAATCTTGGCCCAACAGCTTGTTATCGCTAGGACTTTGAGGAAGTTACATGTTCTCTCAGATCTTCATCTATAAAACAAGAATTTTAGAACATGCCTTGTAGAAAGAGATGATACTTAGAGATAGCTGGAGATGAATTTGAATTGGCAGATCCTCAATAAATGAAAGTGAATGTTGTTACTCTAAGTCTCTGATATGGTTAGAAAGATTACCCATGCTTTGAGATCATGGCCTATGCCATATTCATATTCATTATTCTTTGAGGTTTCAGAGGCATTATCCAAACAGCACCATGCATATTAAGCTATTTTTAGCACTATTAAGTGATCTTTCATAGAACATGAAATTATTTTTTGCTAACATACTGGTCTATAAAATATGCCAGAAATATCTTCTAAGCAACTTATATACTGTGTTCAAAACTGGGTTCTGTTTGATGTGATGGTGATGAGTTTAGAGTATGATGATGAAAATGGAAAAAAATTCTTTCAACTAGAGAATAATTGAAACCAAGTTGGTAAGTTAATCGAGAAAAGAGTGGATATAATTATCTGAAAAACATTCCTGTACCATTATCACTATCCAACAATATGAAGAAAGAGATATATGAGGAAAAACTAGATACCTTTTTGGAAATTATGTTTTTTAACAGTTTTGAGTTTTCATTATTCTTTCTTTGCATTGACTTTTATATTAAAACATGGAAAAATTATCTTCTAGGCTGAGGGGAAAAATGAAGAGAGGAGAGAGAAAGAGAGAGAAAGAGAAATTTTATATTGCATAAAATCCATACTAGAATATTGTGCCTATTACATAAGCTCAGAGAAAGGGTTCTGATGGAACAAAACACTTTTGTTCAGCAAAATCTCAGTGGAATGAGCAATTTATTGAGTCTAAATCTTCTGCTGGAAACAAGAAATCATTAGGCTGCTATTTCTACTTAGATTGTTCAGTTATGTGGACATATCACTTGCAGTAATTAAAAACATATTGTAAAATTCCTTTTATTACTGTCACTAGCACACTGTGAGAAGGAAACTCCATATCTTTTGCCTCAATTATTAGGCATTAAAAAAACCCATAAACAGCATAGTAATTTAAAAAGTTACATAAGATTTTTTTTTTCTGTCAAGAATTTCAAAGTAATCCTCTTAGAAGGTTACATTGCTCCCTTAAGCACTCAAGAAGAGCCTAGGTAGGTAGAAGGAATGATACTGCCTTTCACATTGAGCTGAAATAACTGTCTTTATAAAACCAGCTTCTAGTTGAAAGTGTCAGGGAGAGGCCAGCGAGAAGAACCTATCCTCATGTAATCTCTGCATTAGGAAAGGCCTTGCAATGAGCAGGAATGGAGTAATCCTTCAGAGGGGAGCAGAGGCCAGAGCGAGAGGAACAGTCACGATGTCTTGTTCCTCTGGCGCGGCCAGAGCTCTGAGATTCTTCCTCAGTAAGTCTCCCTTTCAGCCTCACCTGGAATCTTTTTAATTTCCCTTGCAACCAGAGGGAAAAGCTTAGTGCTCTCGGAAACACTGATATTCAGTGACTGACCCACTCAGCTCTGCCTGCATTATAACCCAGAAATAAAAGTGTAAACATAAATTGACCAGACTTGGCCAGGAGAGGCAAGGAGAATGAGAGCTAAAGCGGCTCTTTGTTGGGAGAACATTAAGGGCCAGTTCTAGTACTGGCAGACATCACTTTATCAATATATTAAATGCTAGAACCATCACTGGACACACCTAATTACGAGGGAGACTAAAATACATAGAACAACTATTCCCCAAGGAAAGGGAAAACAGGTTTGATGAGCTTCTAGCCTGTTTCTGTCAGAATGGTGTCCGGTCATTTCTATTATTCAAAATAAGTATTGGGTCCCAAAAGAGGCTGCTGATGACAAAGATTCAACCGTGAGCAAAAATAGCCAGTTTTTTCCTTGCCCGAGAGCTCACAAAGTAAATATTTAAAAACCCCACACAAATGTTTCCAGTCTTGGATTTTAAGAATAAGTAAAATGCCAAACTAACTTAGACAAAGTTCAAAAATACTGCCCCTTGGACTCATAAATTTCATTTAAATGGAGGCAGCATTTTAATAATTTAAATAAAGGAAGATTCAAAATTGAATTAATTTAGCTTATGGAAATCTCACTATATTTATTTTATTTTGCTTTAGACCAAAGAAACTTTATTATAGACCACCTCTGATCTTCAGTCCTACATTGGAAAATTATATCTCTGCAATTTATCATTTGGACCAACGTGGTTGTACCCCTCTTGTGGTGGGATTTAGATAACTCAGATAAGCATTTCTCTAAGCGCTGAGATTTTTCAATCTGATCAAATCATATTCTTTTGACACCTGACAACTTCCCAGTAACCTAGTGATCTTCTGAAATTTTCTCCCTTGCTTTCCACAGACAATCAGTAACGGACTTCTATTAGCTTTTTAAGTGTAAATTCTTGTGAATTGTACCCAATTTTATCACATTGTAGTCAGAAAAAGTAGTCTGTAAAATTTCTTTCTTAAGAATTGAAATTCACTTTGTTGCCAAGTTCATAATTAATTTTTATGACTGTTCCATGGATGCTTAAAAGGTGTTTGAACTAATACTTTTTAAGAATATTCACTCCTTCTCCTACGTCTAACATGCACTCTCATTGGACGAGTTTACTTCCCTACTCCTGCTGATGTTGAGCTTGGTCATGTAACTTGCTTTGGATCAAAGTGGGTAGAATATACATGCACCTCTTGAATTTGGTTCAGGCTTAGAATATGGGTAGATATGACAGTGAGCCAGTTTTGCTATTTTTAAAAGTTAACATGTATTTCCACTTACCTATTGTGCTTGTTATTGGTATGAGAAAAGGTTCTAAGAGGTTAGCCCATGAGTCCAAGGATAATGAGAGACATGTGAAGCAAACCTGACTCCGGGAGCCAAGCTCAGTCAAGCTCAACCTCTATTTAACCAACCTTCAACCAACATAGGGAGGTATGAAGTGAGCACAGCTGAGATCAGTAGAATGGTTCCAGCTGTCTTGAAGACACACAAGAAATAAATGTTTATTGTTACATGGCACTGAGATTTTTGTACTGGTTGTTAGGCCACAATAGCTGACTAATAGAGTATTGCAATACTCTATATGTAGGGTACAAAGATTGATTGGTAGATTAAATCAAATACAATAATACAATATGCAAATTCCTTAAATTAACCTTACCTATTTGATCTATAAGGGCCAAGGAAGCTTCCATAAAGTAAAGATTCTTTCAAAAATCACTTAATTAAAAAAAAATCCATGCCATGTATTTGTATGGCCAGATATCATTGTTTAAGGGCATTTCAGATTTTGGTTAACATTAATTTTGTAAATTGTAGAAACTAACCTAAAGAGATACAACAATATTAATATCCAAAATCCCCTTTTGCGTTAATTAGATTTGCACAGTGATTTTTGAAGCATGATGGCTATAAATGAAGGATGCACCTGATATAATGCAATTACAGAGACTCTGGAAGGAAGATGGAGAATTTAATTTGAGGATAGTGTCTTTCAAAATCAAATTTGAAATAACATTAAATATGTGACCACTTAGCTTATCTATTGGGGTAGTCCTGGTAATAAAATCGGGCAACATGGGTAAGATGGAACAGCTTTAGCAGGAAAAATTCATTTACTGGTGTAGTGGTTTGAGTTTGAATTAATTATGAATTCCAAAAATATAAGTTAGATTATGTTTGTAAGCTCATCTGTTCATCTGGGCATGATTAAGTTATGAGTAGGGCGTTAATTGCCACGTCAGTGAGAGGTTGAGCCCCACCCCTCGGTGGGGGTGGACTCAAGTAGAAGCAGAGATTAGAGAGAAGCAGAGAGGAGAT
>PVKH010036366.1:0-11605 GCA_004027955.1 Chaetophractus vellerosus | reverse complement strand
GGTTGAGACTGAATTTGTGGGAGTGCTTCTTTTGTAGAGTGGAGGGGAGTTGTTGTAGCTTGGGGGTGAGTGTTGGGGGGCTTTCAGGGGGGTGTATTTGGGGGGTACCTCAGGGATGTGCGGGAGTGTTCTTTCTGTGGTGGTGTAGTGTGTCAGTGTGCAGAGAACCTGCATGTGGCATGAATCTGTGAATCCAGTGTCTTCTTAATATCCTTAATCTCTTCCTTCATTTCATGAAGTTGGTCCATGATATTTGTTTGGACAACTCTGATTAGTTGTTCTATGTTCTGCATCTCTTCCTGATTTGGGGTTTGTT
The DNA here is from genome assembly GCA_004027955.1 of Chaetophractus vellerosus. Taxonomy (NCBI): domain Eukaryota; kingdom Metazoa; phylum Chordata; class Mammalia; order Cingulata; family Chlamyphoridae; genus Chaetophractus; species Chaetophractus vellerosus. The sequence goes on along the minus strand of PVKH010036366.1, from coordinate 11,289 downwards.
GTTTGGAGTCATCCATGTCTTCCATTTTCTCAATATGGCTTGTAATTTTTTGTTGCCCTCTGGTCATCATTTTATCTTGATGGGTTTATTCAGTTGATTAGCTTCTCTCTCTGCTCTAAAGTTTTATTTATCTTGTAGTTCTGTGTGTGTGTTAAGTTTTCTCATTGATACTTTCTTCCCCTTGTTGTATTTCCCTGCTTTTTTCTATGTTCCTTTGAAGGAAGAAGATTAGGGCCAGAGCAATTGAAAGGGGTAAGAAAGGAAAAGGCATAATAGTACTATTGATAAAAGTTAGAAGAGGGGCCATATCAGATTTAATAAATTGAATATTTACCTCATTTAGGCAGTGTAGAGTGATAGGGGGAATATTTGAGTGCCTACAATGGAATGAGGAATCAAATAGAGAAAAATATATAGAATATTTTATATGGCCAGAATGATGAGGAGAGAGAAAACTAATAAAGAATAGGCTGAAAGAAAAAAGCTAATACAAAAAGAAAGAATGAAAAGAGAACAGAATAGACAAGATAGAAGTTAACAAGGGTGAAGTTGAGAGCAAATGAAAAAAGGTGGAATGTAAGAACCACAACAGAAAGCTGAAGGTAGAAAGATGAAGGAAGAAGAGGAGATAGTGTTGGTAGACACAATCACTATACACAGAGGATGGAAAGTCAAGGATGAAGAAGACCAGCAAAGAAGAAACAAGCTATCAGCATGATTTTATGTTGAACAGTCCAACTCACACTCCAGTTGCCTGCAGACCAATGCACCTAATACCTCCTTCCCTCAGGTTCCCAGAAAGGACCATGCTGATAGGCTCCCATTCCCAATCAGCCATCCTCTGCTTCAGAGCCAGTGACTGCACCTCCGTCTGTCTTAAAATCAATTAATATTTCACACTTCCCTTTTGACTACTAGTACACATGTAAACATCTCAGCCTGACTTTCAAAACCCTCACCAATACAATCAACCTCCTCTTTTGTACTTCTCCCTCCCACTACAGTCAGGCCCATTTCTTACTGTCAAAGCACATCATTCAGCCTTTATTATACAGTGGCAAAGGCTGTGTATTCAGAGTGAGAAGACTTAGCTGTGTTTTCCAGTCAGACCACTTTTTGGCTTCATATCAACTTTCCTAACTTTCAAATCCAGCAAAAATAAAATAATGCCACAATAATGTCCTGATTTTTTCTTTTAATTACAATGAAACAATATGAGGTAGGAATTATTATTATGCTGTTTTTCTGATGCAGTGGGTGAGGGTTATAAAAATTATGAAACTTGCTTAAAGGCTTTTGGCAGGTTCATATTTCAGGCTGATAAGCATCATCTCCTGCATCCCCTCTAAGAATTTTATATTTGGCATCACAACATTGTTGTGAAGATCAAAGTTAGTAACAAGCATGAGATTCTATGAAGAGCGCTATTGAAATTTTTTCATGATTATTTTTCATCCCTATAAGCTGCTGACGTCCTGCTGTCTTTGACTATGCCCATTGCTATCAACCAAATCTATCACCATTCACCTTATTTTCTCCCAATCTTCCCTCTTGCAACCTTAACTTTGAGGGTTTATTACATGCACCTGTATACTTTTGTACAATGTTGGCAGTAATTAAATTATCTTCTTAGCTCAATTTTTATTTCAGTTGTATGTTGGTCTTACTTCTTTACATGGGTGCTGAAACATAGCTAATTTAGTCCCATTTCACTAAATTCTTAATGCTGTGCAGTGTACACACCAGTCATTTAATAAACCCATGAAATTGAATTCATACAAAGAAAACTGTATTTGCACTGAACTATGGTCCCCAACTACAATGGTGTAAGTCCCTTCCTCCCTAAATGAGCTTGCTATTGTGAGGGCTTAGGTGCTCTTCCATTGGCATCTAGGCTCAAAGATCCAATTCATCATTCTCACCATTTACAATAATAGGCATGCATTAATCAGACCCATCTGCTAAACCTGACCTTGGACTTACAGATCAGGGTTGAATCATTGCAATCAAATCCTCTCTATAACATTGTTTTTCCTTTCTGTAATGATGCCCAGTGAAAGACCACCCTTCACAGTAGTGTTCAAATGAAGAAGTGGGAAATTACATTTCCTTCAATTGCCTATTACCTAGATGGCAAATATTTGTAAAGTTCAGTAGTATGGCAGACAGTTTGGAGAATACAAGGAAATATCATTTGCTTAAGGATGGAAACAGAATAAGCATAAATGAAACAATGTGCAAACAACAAAAGTTCCGGAATTGAAAGATACCAGAGTGATCAATGCATTTTAAAGAAGATGAAATGGTTAGGCTTTGATATAATAATTTAGAAAATTGAAAGGAAAGTGAACAGAATGACAAGGTATGAAAAGAGAAAGGGCAAATGTGGTGTATGTAGCCAAAGATATGGGCTTTGACATCACATAAATCTGGCTTTGCTATGGAACTTCCAGGGATGGAATTGACTAGGGGTTATACATTTGCTCTAATTTTCAGTTGTTTTGTTTTCAGTATTATTATATCACACAAAGAAAGTGCATGGCATTATGGTTTAAAAAGTAATGGTATTAACTTATAAACATTAAAGTATACTAAAAATGTAGTATAGACATCTAGACATTAAAATGACTGTCATATTGTGGGCATATCATGAAACTTATTTGCATGCACTTCTCAGTTCAAGTTGCCTTGAATTGATGTGCCTAGCTAGACCACAGTTCATTTTGGGAAAATGTAGTGAGAACTTCAGTCTTAACTAAGTCTCTGTAAAATTCCTGATTCTTCCTTCTAAGTACATACTCTATGCCTGGCAAACTCTCGGTGCCTCAGTTTTATTCTCAATAAAATCAGGAAATTAATGTTCCCTATCTGAAATGGTGGCTGTAAGTATTAAATGATTTTTAATCATTTGGATTCTTGGAGCAGCACCCCATTTCTTTTACCAGGATGAGGAGAATGATGCCAATCACCATTTCAAAACAGATCTTCAGTCTTTAGGTTTCCAAAAACCATGTCTACTTTTAAATGACCAGATGACTAACAGGATATCATGACTCATCAATGCTTATCAGTATGCAAGATTTGAATTGACTTTAAAAGTCAAATCTTCATAAACTGTGTTCTAAAATAGCCTGCAGTTCTAACCAAAAAGAAGCCATTTGAATAAAACTGAAGTGGTTTTTATTGCTATTTTTATAAATTATAAAAGTAAAGGGAAGTGGATGTGGCTCAAGTGATTGGGTCCCCATCTACTATATAGGAAGCCCATGGTTCAATTCCTGGGGCCTCCTGGTGAAGGCAAGCTGGCCTGAGAGGAAAGCTGGCTTACATAGAGTGCTGGCCCATATGGAGAGCTGGCCCATGTGGAGTTCTGGCTCATGCAGTAGTGCTGGCCCATCCAGCAATGCTGGCCCACACAGAATGCTGGCCTGCACAGAGAGCTGGCACAGCAAGATGATGCACCAAAAAGTTACACAGAGGAGAGGCAAAGCAGATCAGGACCTGAGGGGACACAAGAGATTGAGTGCCTCTCTCTCACTCTGGAAGGTCACAGGATCAGTTCCCAATGCCACCTAAAGAGAAGACAAGTAAACACAGAAGGACATTCAGCAAATGGACACAAACAGCAGATTATGATGGGGGAGAAATCAATTAATTAATTAATTTTTAAAAAGTAAAGCATGGCCCTTGGAATGGTAGAGTAATTGAAAGTTTAAAAAAACAAAGGACCACTCCCAACCACAAGCATTCACTCAACCCTGTATTAGCAGTTAAGTTTATGATCTTCAGATGTGCATTTTTATGTAGATTTATTGCATATGTACATTCACTTATGTATCTTACACTATATAAAATATGTAAGAATATTATAAAAATATATTTTGTATTAGTACTTGAATATTGTAATTTAACAATTTGCATGGATGTTATTTGACTTCTGTATACATCCATTATCCATTTTAATTACCATATATTATTCCATTTTATGGTTGTACCATAATACACTTAACCAGCTCATTTCTGCCTGATATTTATATTATTTCTAATACTCTGCCTTATACATATACTGTAATGAATATCATTTTACAGACATCTTTACTTACTAGTTTTGAATATTTCTCTTGGAGAAATTAGCAGAAACATCACCACCATGTCAGAGTATGCATATTTTAACTTTAACCTGTTTTGTAACATTACTCTCACAAAATTCTATACTAGATTTTCCCCTCAACAATAGTGTTCTAAAGGGTCATATTCTCCTACAGCCTTACTAACACTAAATATTATCAATCTTGATTGTGTTCGCCAAATAATACCATGAAAAGTAACTCATTTTAATTTGATTTCATACAGTCATTCATTCATACATTCATATAATTTCTCTGATGCCATAAACAAGATGACACAAGCAAGAAATTATTATTGGTCTCCAGATAAAACCAAATAAATTATAATTTTATATTTATAGAGACATACTGTATATATGCAGATATCCATATCAAACTAAAATAATAATAATAATAAATTGCTAAACACCTACTATGGACCAGGCATTTTTCAAGTTATTTACACATATTATATTATTTAATCTTTGATTCTGCATATGATGAAGCACATTGTACATCTGAGAAAGAGAAAAATAATTAATTTTCTCAAGGCCAAACTGTTAATAAGTAACAGAGCCTGGACTTCAATCTAGAAATTTGACTTTACAATAGGTGGGCTTTTCCTGCATTTGAATTTTTATGGAGATAATATCTCCAATAATATCCTGGATAATAAGTGGTGCTAGCAATTGTTTAGGGATTGCCTTGGATTACCCTCAATGAACCAGCAGTGGTCCTGAATCCCTTGGAAAGTCTATTCCCTGAGTACATGCACTACCAATAGTACATGTCTCTAATTAAGGCCTTTAAAAAGGCTATTTCTGTTGGTAAGTCTCCATAATTTACTTTGCTTTTCTTGAAAGATGAGACCAGGTTAGTGGAGATGGAATTAGCTACAATAGCATCTTTAAAGAATGAAAATTATTATACCATTTTAGACCCAAATTTAATGTTTTCATGGAATTCTTCAGGAGCAGGGCTTAATCCGTAAACCTTTCATGACTTCACCATCCTATCACCAAGCAAATTATCTGCATATCTCCCAATATCACTACCACCACCCTTATAAGCAGAGCAGCAGAGCTCCTCACAAATAAATGTGTTTTTAATTATGTATTGATAGAAAAATACAGAAAATTTTCAACTCATCCTTACATTAAAAATGAAAAAGAGGTCTAATATATCACTAATTAAAACAAAGAAAAATACTGAATAATTTCCTTCTCACATGTTTTTAGTAGAAAAATAAAACTTAAAGTTCCTTGGGACAAAATGAAAGTAGAAGATAGATAGATAGATAGATGATAGATAGATAGATAGATAGATAGATAGATAGATAGATAGATAGATAATCAGAGACAGAGAAATAAAGGGATGAGTTAAAAAAAGGAATCAGAAAATCTCCCTGCAGCCATCCTAGACACACCAGCTATTTCCATGCCTCCCCTTAGTTATAGCACATCTCTGAAACAGATAAACACACTTTTATTTGCTCAATTTCATGATCCAGATAGAGGCCAAAAGACATTTATTTTTTTATTTTTTTCAAAATAGATCAAATTAAATCAAGCTAAAATGTTTTCATAGCTCAAGACTCTCTATAATGTGACTACAATCTGTATAAACAAATAAAACAGTTCAATTATTAATATGTTTTATCATATATTTGTGCATTGTTCTTAAATAATAGTATTTCAACAATTTCAAAATAGCAGCTCAAATTAATAGGAACTTGTTTAGTATTCAATAAGTTTCTAAGGTCACATCCAAAGCTCAGCATAAGGTCATTTCTGTGAGCTCTCAAAGCCCAGCCAGTTACCCAATGGAACCAGTGGGTAGAAGGTGGAAAATTGTGCAAATAAATTTTCTAGGATCACATCAGCATAACTAAATATCTGATCCCAATTAGAGCTTACTCACATGAAGCTCTTTTACAGAAGAGCTAGGAATCATGACACATTAGAGTTTCACTTGGTTATTCCAAGTGTGGATTCAGTAAATCAGGTCCTGCACAAGGAACAACTTATCCAATCACTTAATGAGAAGTTATTTTGATAGAACTAAAGTTTCCAGTGATTATAATAGATATTTAAAACATCTACTCTAATTTCCCAAGGACTTCATAAGAAATAACACTTGTAGTTATCAAAAAATTTAAATGTCATCTAAATAGTCAAGGTTGCCAAAAAAGCAAGCCAGGTAAGATATTTATAAAATCATTCAAGGGACTGTGACTGTCATTTGCTTGTATTTTAAGCTTATTTTGAAAATAGTTTGCCATTTTCATCTTTAAAAAAACATCATTAATAAGATGTTCTCCTTTGGGTAATGAGTGTGGACTAAAAGAGGGCAGAGTGCAATTTGCAAAAGTGGTGAAAATGTGCAGGCTTGCATCATTCCACTTGCATCCCTTTGAGATTTGGTCTCTACTGACTGATGCAATAATCACAATTCCAATGAATTCCCACCCACCCCTACAGTGATAATTGGTTCCCAGGGGCACAGCTTCACTGGAGCCAGTCCAAACTAATAATTCCCAAGCACAAAACCAAACCAGGATGCTCACCATTCAATTAGTTGCCCCAGAAATAAACTCTGTACATTGATAAGAGAATAGGCATACAATGCATACAATGATCCACCCACCTGATCATATGGGTGAAGAAAAGGCAATATGATTACTTCTTGACCACTTAGCAAGTAGCAGGATAGAATTTTTTCAATCACCCAGTCTAGTGTTCATTTCACCTAAGAATTTTATTAAAATTATGTCAATTGACTGCAAGATAGTTACCTTTATTAAAGGTTAAAAACATGTATCTCAGCCAGAAAAAAATAAAATTAATTTCTCTTTTATTCATAATAAAAAATATTCTCAAATAATGGGTTTACAATTTAGAAATATTTGGGGTTATATCCTTCATTATTTTTCTACCTTCAATAATAAAACAATATCCTATATTTACAATATACTTCACAGGTCATATTATAATTAGTACACTGACACAGTTGCCCTAACATCCTGAGAACTCTCTTCAGAGAGAATATTCTCAGGTTTACAGAATATAATCCTCATAGGTGATGAGCTGACCTCTACAACTGAATCATCTTTACTACAGCTCTGAAATTACTCTACATTCTTGCCTAAACATTCAGACATGTATTAGGAGAGTCTTTCTCAACCATCTTTATTTTATCACACTTTAAGTAGTCTTTTTAGACATTTCTCCTAATCAGTCCTCTCAGAATATTTAATACCATGTTTATACTATATACCTATTATGCTGTTTATATATACATATATATCTGTGCTTTATATGTAAAAGAGAAAAAATTTCTCATTCATCAACAGCCAATTTTTACCCTCTTGGGAGAGACATCATCCCCAATGCAAATGTATGCATTTAGGAAATCTAACTGTAGAAAAATAAAAGGTAATGCCATCCTTTAAACTTGGGCCTAATTAAAGTTCTAGCTGTGATTCAAACAACTACAAAATTCCAGTTTTTCTTTTTTGCATCAACATTTTCTTATCATAATTATCACTAACAAAATCATATTATTTATTTAACTTTTACTTGTTTATTATTCCCCACCAGACTTTAAGTTCCATACAAACCTTATCTGTAGTTTTCAACATTTTATAACCAGTCCCTAAAACTGTCTGGCACACTGAAGGCACCAAAAAATATTTATTTTATATACAAAATCAGTCAAAATTTCCTAAATTAATTGACCACAGAGCCATTTCTGATTACATTTTCAAGCAATATATGCGAACATAGTATTGAATAGCAATGTGAAAGTCCCTAAATAAATAATATTTAGCTCTTCATTGTGCTACTCTCATGCCCAAATAGAGTATCGAGTCCCTCTATAGTTGAGTTGCTTATTTTTTCTCCAAAATTCACTCTCATTCATGTGTTGTCTTCTTTGAAATTCAGCCATAAAAGATTCATTCTTTAAGCCCATTGTGTCCCACTTGTTAAATATACATATATTTATTAAGGGTAATACATCTGTGGGAATGAGAAGATCAGATGGCTTTCCCTGACACAAGGGGAATAAGAGAATATAAGTACTCTGGGAAGCTGGTGTCAAGGGACAGCTGAAGGGAAGAAAACAGAAACTCCCCAAATAAGAAATAAAGCCTCAAGAATTATCTTTACAATGTAGACAAGGAATTGTTCAGTGTTTGGGTGTTTCTCATCAAGCTAAGAAACAGTAGGTGAAGTGGAAGAATAAAGGAGACAGCATCTAAAAGACTTGAGATTCTTGTGTAACCCCACTGAACCTCATTTTAAAGAGCTATCTAATGATATGTGCTTCTAGATTTAAGGGCATTAAACTATGCAAAGAACCTAACAAAGTGTATACTTGATAATTGACCTTCAACTATGATTAGCCTTCTCTCCTCAGTTAAATAATCCTTACTAATTTGACTGAATTGAATGTGCAGATTAAACCAAAGTATCTTCACACATCAGATCCAAAAATTAATTATCATATTCATTTTTATGAGAAAATATACATACTTCTTTTATGTTGTTTTATTTTTAAAGTACCAGGAATGAACAGATAAAAGTTTGTCTCTATGAGAGATTGTTGATAGTGTGTATAGAAATATCTAATTCCTTAACATTATTCATAAACTGCAAGGTTCCAGCTATTGAGACTATCAGATGGCTTTACATTTCCTCCTTCAGTTCCTACATATTCCAAATTTGCTGTTGACAATTTATAATTTGTTTCTCATTAATCATATCACTCATCCATTCAGGACTTGATTTCTCCCCTAAAACAGTCATTGGTCTTGATTTTTCTCTTCAAATCCTTCCTTTTGTCATAAAGCAGGAATGGCCTTTCCTCAAAACATTTCTACTTATTGCTGATCCATTCTCATCTCTTATCTAACAGTCTTAAAGCAACATGAACCATGAATCATTTAGTCTTCATACTCTTGAAATTTCTCACCAGCAATTACAAGCTTGTCCATTTGAGTCAATTAACTGCTGATTATATTTCACCCAGGCCTAGACCTTTAAAATGTTCTGCTTCATATGAACTCAAGCTAGCTATGCATAAGCTAGAACACATAGTCACCCCAAAGAACAGATATGTCTTGCTCTGGCATTCCAGTAAGGTCATATAATGGAGGAAATAGCTTATGATGGTGAGCTCATTGAGAAAGGGAATATTTGTGAGAAATAATGCAAATTGGAGCATTATAGTCAGAAAATTTGATTCATAAATTATGTAGTAATTTAGAATGATCCTATATTTTTCATGTGTATAGAGGAAAATTATTGTTGCAAGATATTGCTACATATGAGAAAAGGCTGCAAGAAATTTGGCATCATCTTTCATGGAGGATAAAGTACATTATTAAGAATGAATATAAATTTCTTATCTATACATATAAACATACTATAGTCCACTGTGGGTTACTTGAAAGAGAAGGGGATTGAGATTAAGAAGACCTGGATTTGAATTCTGTAGCTTAAACACTTTCTATATTACCAAAGCAAATTACTAAACCTCTCAGCTTCAATTTGCTTCTCTGTGAATGGGGATAGTAATTTTAAAACTATAAATTTAGTACATGGATTAAATCAGCTAATTGAAGTGATTATGCCTGATAGATAATAAAAAATTCATTTAATGCAAATATATATATTACACTTATGGAATGGTGGCTTTGGAAACATTTTTGTTGAGATTAAGTAAAGGGATCTTTACCCTTATTGCTTCAAATGTTTTTTTTTTTTTTAAGTCTTGGTAAGAAGGAAAAAAACCTCCTTTATATTCAAGAAAAACTGTGAACAATGAGGATATATGAGTAAATAAGACCAAATTAAAGGTAAATTAAAATTGTCTGACATATTTTGTGTCAAGAAAACAATTTACAGATAATCTTTGCATTTTTACTTTCTTCATTTTGTTGGTGCCTCTCTTTTTTTCTTTTGGGTTATTCAAGGTGGTTCTTTCACTTCTCAACTGCTCACTGCACCCATATATCCATCATATGATTTCTTCATTTTTGCTTCACCAAAGGCAAAGACAAAATAAAGGAAGTTATTAGGCTAAGGTTCTGTGGAAGAGTCATTTCACTCAAGTAATGAACGTGTGAAAAATTTAGTAAAAGAGCAATGAGGCCCTGGAGCAAAACACACCTTAGAAACATCAAACTGAAGATTTACAGTCCTTTCCATTCCATATCCTAGGGGATGAATATCATACATGAACATTGAATTCTTGGTTAAGTATATGAAAATCAATCAAATGCATGTAGTGAAATTTCTAGTCACTATTAAATGCTCATAAATGTTAGTGTCTCATCTTTTATTGGTCATTTGCCTACAGAGTTTGATAATTTTCTTTCACATTTGCCAATATGTTTTTGTTTCATCACTTTCTTAGCATTATAACCAGTCTAAGTTACTCTTTTCTTCAACAAATTCCTCATGGCATTTTTCACCTCTGTATTTCTGACTGGGTAAATGATAGGGTTTAACATGGGGGTGAGGATTACAAAAAACACAGTCACCAACTTGTTTACTAAGTAGGAGACCATGGGACACATGTAGGTGAATATGCAGGGCACAAAATGAGTACAACTACCGTAAAGTGAGAGCCACATTTGGAGAGAGGTTTGTCATCCATTGGAGCCATGGGATTTCAGGGAGTGCAGAATGACAACATAGGAAATGAGTAACATGGACAAAATGAGCAAGCACAAAGCCCCACTGTTAGCAGCCACCACCTCCCAAGCATGCAGGTGTCACTGCAGGCAAGCTTCAGCAGTGGGAAGTGGTCACACATGAAGTGGTCAATGACATTGGGACCACAGAAAGACAAGGTGATCATGAAGAGAATCTGCTCAGTAGTGTGGAGGATCCCCCAACCCAGGCCATTACACCAGGAGGTGGCAGCACCCTCTCACATGATGGTCATATAATGCAGAGGCTTGCAGATAGCCACATAGCAGTCATAAGCCATGAAAATGAGGAGGAGTATCTCTGATCCTCCCAAGAAGTGCCCCACAAAGAGCTGGTTCAGGCAACCACCTTAAGAGATGCTTCTCCTTTGGTGAAGCAGGTAAATGACCATTTTGGGGTGGTGACAGATGTATAGGAGGCATCTATGAAAGACAAGTAGGTGAGAAAGAAGTACATAGGAGCAG
>PVKH010036365.1:0-11608 GCA_004027955.1 Chaetophractus vellerosus | reverse complement strand
GCCAAGTATCTGGGCTCCAGGGGAGATCAAGTTTCATTGCCCCTGGAATAGAAGGGTGGCTCCAGGTGTAACCAAGGTCTGTTGCTTAACCCAGATGCCAGCATCATGGAGACACTCACTTCGTGGCACCACCTGAGCCCAAAGTCAGGGTGTCTCCCTCCTCCCTCATCCCAGTCACCAGGCCTGTCCATCCCAAACCTCTCTCGTCTCTGTCTGTCCCACTTCGACCCCGGACCTTTCCTTCGTTGGGGCCGCCCTTGTCCCCCCACACACCTGCCGTGGCACCTGGGTGCATCGCAGAACCCTGGTGGCCACCGCGATTGTGGCACTCCTCTCTCGAAAGCTTGCATGGCTCCCTGCTGCCCTCGGCAGTGGCGGCCACGCACAGTGGCCCCCTCTGGGGTAGTTTTGGAGGCACTCAACAAGGGGTTCGCCCGTTTTACTGGTTGAATATTTATCTTTACAGGTGCCACCTGCAGGCCAGGCACGCCTGACCCTCCACCGGCGGCTGTGCTTGACGCTCCCTCTTGAAAAGAAATGCATTCCTGTTAAAAGATGAGTTTATTTAGCTGGGAAATTTAAATAGATCCCTGCAGGAAAGTTTGCAATGTCTGCAAAGAGCAACAAACAGCAAATGGTGTGAAGGACTGAAGTTTGGGGCTCACTAAGTTATAGCTGGGTGCAAACATCTTTGCACAAGAACGGTCCTTCACCATCTAGAGCTTTCCTCCGTCCCTGTCCTCATCATCCGCGCTCCACTGCCAGCAACACACACTCTTCACTCGAGCAAGAGAATGTTTGGAGAAGGCTTTTATTCAACAAGCTTCTCTACCTCCCTGCTTCGGTATGACAGGCTCCTCAAAGGAGCATATGCAGGCCGATGCCTCTCTGCTTATCCTCCAAGTGTCTGTGCTGACTCGCTCCCTGGCCATCTCCCCACTAGAATGTAGGTGCCGTGACAGCAGGCCCAAGGTCTGTTTTCCCCTCTGACTCCCCAGCGCCTCCTACTCGGCCAGCACTGAATCCTGTGGGACGTGTAGTTCCCAAACATGCCAGGCTGCTTCCCACTCCTGCAGCAGTTGCATGTGCCATATCCTCTGCCTAGAACATTCTTCCTTGCCCTCCTGGTGAATCCTGCTCATCCTTCAAGACCCTGCTCAGAAATCACCTCTTCTGTGAAACCTCAGCAGAGCCAGGTTCACTTTCCTCAATCTCCCAGAGCACCTTGAGTAGAACAATGCTGATTTTACAGAAGCGCTAAGAGTTTCTGAGCAGCATCTGGCTAAGCACTTGATCTGCGGTAACTCGTTTAATCCTCACACTGAAATGGGAACTAGGAACATGCCCATTTCACAGATGAAGAAACTGAGGCTCAGAGAGGTTCAATCCCATGCCCAAGACCACAAAGATATTGAGCCATATAAGCAGGATCTGAACCCACAGAATCAGGCTCCAGCACCCACAGAGGGAGCCAGCTTTCTACAGGCCCAACGGCCCTGGCTGGTACAGCAGGGACTGTGGGGTAATTGCTGGTTTGCTTCTCTGGGCTCCCTACACAATGGGAAGCTCCCCGCAGGCAGGCACTGTGTTAGTCCTCTGTGCAGCCTCGTTGTAATCAGGCCTGGTACACACTAGGCACTCAATTAATATTTGGGAAGGAATGATTTTTATTTTGGGGTGTTTTTTAAAAAACCAATTTCAGTTTATAACAGAACCAAAACCCAACGTGTAAACATCTATAACTGACTGAGCACATAGACGTCAGAGGTGTTTGCCGTTTCTGATCTCATCCGAGGACGTCAAATTCTGGGAACGTAAATTGAAGTCAGAGAGGAGAATTCACTGGACTGAGAATGACAAAGTGACAAAAACAACAACAAAATATAATCTGTCCCGGAGCACAGCAGCCAAAATCAGACAGGAAAGGATTAAGCTTTACAGTTGACTTACCTACCCAGAAATTCAGCCCATGGCTGAATAGAAAGAAGGAATCAGGCTTTTACTCCTAAATATTGTTAAAAGACCAGATTTTCATCCTATAAAGTATGGCAAGAAAAGATAACAAGTTGATTTTCCACTCTGGAAACTGAATTTGGAAAGAGAGAAACATTTCTTTTTATCAGTTTCTCATTTGTTCACGATGGGGCTTTTGAAGCCGCTGGTAGGACCCGATAGCTACCTAGTCACGCTGGATTGTCTGTCCCTAGTTGCGATCCAACACCATGTGAAAATTACAATTATTCCATTCTGCAGAACTGATATCACACCTTGCCTCTGGAGAGCTCTAGGAAGTATTCAAATTACATTTAAACACCAAATTAAAATTTTAACTATAAAAAATGAGATAAACAAGAGAGAGTCATATTTTAATATTATATTAGTAAAAATATGGCTGGGAGAAGGAAGTGGATTTTCCATATTGTCATTATGCTAAATCCAACGTTATTTCCATTAGGGCTTCAGGAAGCATATGGCCCGTTTAGCATCAATCTTCATCATGACCCTGTTCTCTCGCTAACATTTATTGAGTACCCATGGATACAGGCCACTCTCAAGTCACTAGAGAGTAAAATTCCTGTACAAGTTGTCCTAACAGTGACTAATGCAGACCTATAATTTCTTATTTTCCAAAGAACATTTTAAATGAGAATTGAAAACGGCATCAGGCCAAGTCAGGCATAGGCTGCCGTTGACTTGAACCTGGGCTTTTTCCTCCTGATTTCTGGCTCGTGTGGCCAAAGCCTAGGTTGGACACTTGTGCTAGAGAGGGTTCTCCTTTTCCTTCCTGAGATACTCTCCTCTCCTTTCATTCTCTGGCTCCTCTCCCCCTCCCCAAAGGCAGAGTCCATAGAACTGTTTCAAGCTACTGAGGCTTTTTAAGCAGTCTTGGAAAAGATTGAAGGGCACGTTTGAAGGAGAAGTTGGTCTCAGGGCTGATTTATGTAAAATAATAAATGGTGCCACTTGGCTGTTTATAGAGTTAGAGATAAAATTAGATTCTAGACAGTCCTCCCTTGTGCACGTGGGGTAAATCTGACGGATTACTGCCTTCATATACTTAGGATAACAGCAGCTCGTGGAAATTTACAAGGGGCTTCTTGAGAATGCATTTCACAGCCACATCCAATAATTCAGAAAGATATTGCAGTTCCCCAAAATGACTCAAATTTAATTTGGGGGCAGTACTTGAAAGGAGTAAGCTGATGAAAAGTCACAAGTAGTTAACAGTTTTGGAAAGTTGCTTCGCACTCCTCAGCTCAGCAGTATCACGTCCTCTGACACACCCTGGGCCGGCTCCCCTTCAAAAACCAAGCAAGACAGGGAGCAGGGAGTGACTGCCAGCCTTGGGGAGATGAGTACTTCACCAGCAGGCCCGGAAGGAAGGAGAGTGGGCTTTAGGGAGGAGATGCTCTTGACCTTGGGGTTTCGTTGTTGTTTTTTTAATCAGAAGTTGGAAATCAGACCAACCTGAGGGTCCGTCTCTACGTAGGCTTTAAATTCTCCTTGACCCAGATGTAAGCTGTCCCCTGGCACCGTCAGCTGTGTGTGTGGCACCCACTCATTTATTAAACCAATACTTTTTGGACAGCTATTATCTGCTTGGCACTGTGCTAATGCTGGAGATACAAATGGGGATCAAAACCAGTCCATGCTCAAAATTAGCCTATAAAGCAGGATGAAAAGTGTTATGGCGGAAAGGCAGGGTGAGGCGTAAGAGTCTGTCAGGTGAAATTCTTAGGGTGGGGTGCAGAGGTGGTACTAAGGAGGGTGGGAATGTCACCACCCCGCCCCCCTCAAGCAGAAAGGGAAGGAGACTTGGTAGGGATGCAAGAGGGGCCCACGGGTGATGAGACGGAGGAGTCGGGTAGGAGCCGGCTGATGAAAGGTCTGTCAGCCATATTTAGGAGCTTGGACTTTATGGAAGTATTGCCACTGACACCAGTAGATTTACCCTCCAGAAACAATACCCACTGGCGTACACTTTGGACGGGGTAAAATTGGAAACAGAAAGACCAGTTGGGAGTCCCTTCCAGTCGTCCAGGTGGGAAACGATTGTGGCCTGGACAATGAAGAGATTCCAGATATACTTCAAAGGTAGAACCACAGAACTTGGTAATCCATTGGATGAGGAGTCTGAAGGAGAGGGAAAAGCCCAGCCGGTGCCTGGGTTCTGGAGTTGATGAGGGATGGAAGGCTTTGTTGAGGAGCCGGAGGTTCGGAGGTGGGTCAGGAGATCAGTTTGGAGAGCCTGGTTTTGAGGAGATGGTAGGGCAGAGCTAGGTAGGGATACCTCAGGAAGAGCCTCCTGCAAGTGAAGGAAGTCACCTTCCCCTACCCTCAACCCTCGGGAGACAATAAACTGAGACAAGTGGGTAAGTTTTGAGCAGCGTAACGCAACCCCACTCCAAAAAGCTTAGCAATCTACGGTGGGCAAACATTAGGGCTGCCCCAGCTGGGCCTGAGTGGCGAGAGTGAGAGGGACAGGGCGTCACTCTGTGGGGAGGGACTTCCGCTAAGGCTGGAAGAAGCCTTCCCCAGCGTGGAGATGGTGGGCAGCCTGGCGGCCGGCTGACTTCCCACGTCAAGCTTCTGATGTTTGTAGAAGGCCCGTGGCTGCTCCCCCAGAATTTGGAACAATTATAGTGAAAATAGAAAGGCCCACACAACTTCCTTCCTCTAAGGCCCTCACTCTCTGGCTGGGGTCTCTCACCTCAAAGGTGCCTCCAGCTTTTCTCCCCTCCCCAGCTGATCTGTCCCGAAGGCCTAATGCTTCATGCTTTCTTTCCAGTCTCTAGGTCAACACTGAACAGTGGAAATACAATGTGAGCCCCAAATGTAATTTTTAGTGTTCTAGTAAACATTTGTAAAATTAAAATACGAAATGAATCTTTTCTTTTTTTAGTTTTGCTAAACAAATCGATTTTATTGATACACATTAATAAAACATAAATCCATCTAAAGTGTACAATGGTTTTCAGTGTAATCACATAGTTGTGCATTCATCACTTCATTCTTAGAGCACTTTCATCATTCCAATAATAATAGTAATAAACAAAAACAAACTAAACTCATCACCTCTCAGTCTCTCAGTGCTTCTCCTGCTGTACATAGCTGCTATTCTTTTTCCTTCTCTCTAGAATATATGGATTCATATTTTGTAAAAAACAGTCTTATATATGCAGTATCACCCATATTCTTGTTTTACATGAGGTTTTACTATCTTATAGAGTCCCGTGTTCGTTTTTAGCTTTCCTTCTAGTAATACGTGACCTTAGACTTTCCCTTTCAATCACTGCCATACCCATGCAATACTACTGCTAGTAACAAACACCATGATATGCTTTAACCGTTTCTATTCATTTCCAAAGATTTACAATCTTTTTACCAATTCTGCACATATTAACCTTTAGCTTTTCATTCTCTACCCTCCTATTTTCTGGTGACCTATATTTTAATTATTAATTCCATGAGTTTACACGATATATTTAGTTCATAATAGCGCAATCACATAGTATTTGTCCTCTTGTGTCCTCTAGGTTCATCCATGTTGTCATCTCCTTCACGACTTCATTTCTTCTTACAGGTGCATAATATTCCATCATGTGTGTGCACCACAATTTGTTTATCCATTCATCAGTTGATGGACACCCAGGTTGTTTCCAGCTTTTGGCAGTCATGAATAATGCCGTTATGAACATCGGTGTGCATATGTCTGTTCATGTCTCTGCTCTCAGTTCTTCTGGGTATGTATCTAGTAGTGGTATTGCAGGGTCATGTGGCAAGTCTATATTCAACTTCCTTAGGAACTGTCAAACAGTCCTCCACAGTGACTGTACCATTCTACATTCCCAGCAACAGTGAATAAGTGTTCCTATCTCTCCACATCCTCTCCATTTACAGTTTTCTGACTTTTTAATAGTGGCCAGTCTAATGGGTGTGAAATATCTCATTGTAGTTTTGATTTGCATTTCCCTAATCGCTAGTGATATTGAACATTTTTCCCTGTATTTATCCACCATTTGTATTTCTTCTTTGGATAATTGTCTTTTCAAGGTTTTTGCCCATTTTTTAATTCTATATTTGTCTTTTTATTGTTGAGGTGTATGGTCTCTTCATATATCATGGATATTAAACCCTTAACGAGTATGTGATTGCCAAATATTTTCTCCATTGAGCCGGCTGCCTTTTCACCCTTTTGACAAAGTCCTTTGAGGTGCAAAAGTGTTTAATTTTGAGGAGGTCCCACCTACCTATTTTTCCTTTTGTTGCTCATGCTTCAGGTGTAAGGTTTAAGAAACTACCACCTACCACAAGATCTTGATGATGTTTTCCTACATTTTCTTCGATTTGGTTCCATTGGTCAATGTGTCTGTCTTTATGCCAGTACCATGCTGTTTTTACCACTGTAACTAAGTAATATGCTTTAAAGTCCAGAAGTGAGAGTCCTCCAACTTTGTTCTTCTTTTTTAAGATCTTTTTGGCTATTTGGGGCCCCTTACCCTTCCAAAAAAATTTGATCATTGTTTTTTCCACTCATGAAATGAATTTTAATATTTTTTATTTAGCCCACCTTATCCCAAATGTTTTTTTAATTATTGGCATTTTACATTCATTTTTGTGTGTTCAAAATCTGGTGTGTATTTTCCACTTACAATACACCTCAAGTTGAACTAAGCACATTTCAAGTACTCAATAGCCACAGATAGCTAGTGGATCCCAATCGGCTAGCCCAGACCTTGCCCCCGGCCCAGAAAGTAGTAACAGCAATAACAGCTGACATGTATTGAGCCCCAACTACGTACCAGGCACTACGATGAGCACTTTAGGGTGTGTAACATAGTGGATAAAGGCACAGGTGCCCAGGTGACAGTCTGTCTGGATTTTCATCCTGGGTCCCAGCACTTACTAAATTAGGCCAGTTGCTTGACTTATCTATGCCTCCCTCAACTTGTTGCTATAAAATGGAAAGGATAATAACACCCACCTCTAGTATGGTTGTGAGAATTAAATTAGTAATTATATATAAAATTCCAAGAACAGAGCCTGCCACGGTAAACTCTATATAAGTTTTTGCTGTTACTCTTATCCCAGATCACAAGCTTCCTAAGAAGACAGTGTGATAAAGATTGAAAACTGTCCATTGGGTTTCCATTGGTGACCCCACCAAATGTGGTTTGGTTTGAATGGTGATAAAAGCCAAAATCAGGAAAAATGAAAGAGAAGGCTCAAATATAGGGATGGAGGAATAATGAAGCATTCCTCTGGTCAGTAAGGCCTGGCCATCTGTTGCCTGTCAACTTCACTCATGGTGTACTTAAGAAAGGGCTTAATGATCCTGCAAATGAACGCTTTTTCGTTAACTTTTTGTTTGAAAATAATTTTAAGTTTACATAAAAGTTGCAAGGATAATTCAAAGAGTTCTCTATACCCTCACCCCGACTCACTAATTGTTAGCATTTCACTGCATTTGCTTTATCATTGTCTCTCTCCCTTCCCTCCCTCCCTTTCCCCCCCTCTCCGAACCATTTGAGAGTAAACTGCAAATGTCATATCCCTTTACCCCCAAATACTTCAGTATTCATTCCCTAAGAAAGAGGACATTCTGCTGTATGATAACAACACAATTATCAACTTCATGGCGTTTTACATCACATATTACATTTACATACCTCATCCACAGGTAGCAGGGGGCATGAAAGCGAGGGAGGAGCTAAAGGGGAATGAAGAACTCAGCATTGCTCCATATTCCAGCTTCACCAGCTGTCCCAAAAATGGCCTTTATTGCAGTTGTTTTCTGGCGCAGTATCTAATCCAAGAGCATGCATTGCATTTTGTTGTCTGAAAATAACTATTAATACCTTTTTCTTTATTGGCCTGAACATTTGGGGCTTTGGCACTAAATGCCCACTTGCCTAATTCAAAGATTCTAAGAGTGTAATTTAAATCATGGTAGTTTGAGAGAGAGCAGGGATGTTCTGGAAGGGTGGAAAAGACAGAAAGTGCCCACAGAAAGTATAATCAAGCACCTAGTGTTTGCCAGGCATCATGAGCACAGAAGATGACAAGGGCGGAGAGTTTGGGAACATGCTCAGTTTAGACATCATGGAAGCATTAGGGAAACAAGGCCAAATGAAACTGGCCCCTGCCCTTGAAGAGATGCAGTCTAGCGGGATGACAAACAGGCAAGCAGATCATGGCAGTAGAATGTGATAAATGACTTGATAAACATCAAGGCCCATGGGCACTCCTGCAGAATCGTGGGCTGCGGTTTTGTTATTCTCAGACACTCAGAGACTTAAAAGCCCTTGGTGTGAGTCTCAAGGTGTCAGTTGTCTTCACTGTTTTGCCATTGCAGATCACTATTCATTTTAGGATTTGGAGGGAATGCTCCCTGTCACCTACCCTACTGTGGCCTGACAAACTTATACACATCCCAAATTTCTTCTAAAGGCCTGGTCTGTGCAACCTCTCTCTTTGGACAAATTTTATTTGGACCGGGCCTTTTGAGTTTCAAAAGTTGCAACCTATTCTCTCTGGCTCCAATAAAGGATGCAAATAATGACTGAAGCCCCCTCAGCAGGGTAGGGCTGGCCCAAGAACACCTCTGGGACAGCTGTCAGCCGGAAGTGAAAGGATCCGAGGAAGAATATGGAACTTGAGAGTTGAGGGTAGCTGTCCATGAGCATTGACGAGTGGCCAGTGCAAGTTCAGAGTGGCACACAAATTTGGTTTCACTTTTTAAATAATTTCCCTTTGTCTCTTCTGAAACAGAGAATCCTTAGTCCTGTTTTGTTTTGTGTGTGTGTGTTTTTTAGAAAAGAATATTATTGCAGAAACATTTGAGTTTATATCCTATATCTTTTTAGGCAGCATGTGGTATAATTTGGGTGAAAGTATTTTATGGTAGAATTTCCTTGTGCACCTTCCGCAGCTAGTCTTGGTGACGCCTCAGGGGAGGAAGTAAGTGTGATGCTTCCTGTGGCACTCAGGGTTTACACAGATAAAATGAGTGTGATCCTGGAGCTGTGTTCCAGGGGGAGACTAAACAACGTAAAATATAAAAGGCCAAAATGCAGGTTAAACAGTGTCCATTCAGATAATAGACTGGGGCACCATTTACCTAGCACAATTTGGTTAAATCTTCCACAGTAGTTAATTTTTCGGGAAATTAAAGCTTTGAAATGTAGTGACAAAACCTAGAACATAATTTGCATTGGGAATGGATGCAAGAGCAACTCTTTGTGGCAATGAAAATGTTATAGATTTTATTTATTGTATTTTTATTTATTTATTTATTTATTTATTTATTTATTTATTTATCTATTTATTTATTTACTTATTTGAGGTAACAGGGCCAGGGATTGAAACTAGAACCTTGTATGTGGGAAACCGGCACTCAACCACTGAGCCGCATTGACTCCCCGAGTTGGTTTATTTTATTTGTTTGCTTGGTGTTTGTTTTTGTTTTTAGGAGGCACCAGGGACCAAACCCGGGTCCTCCCATGTGGGAAGCAGGTGCTCAACTGCTTGAGCCACATCCATTCCTCAAAATGTTCTATCTTGATTGTGGTGGTAGCTGCAACTATATCCACTTGTCACAAACCATGGCAGCGAATCTTTTAAAGGGTGAATTTTATTGCATGTAAATTATACCTTAGTAAACCTGACTTTTCAGTAATTAGTATTATTAATAGAAGCCTTTCCAAGATGCATTTTGCTGTTCCCCGTTTTTTGTCTTTTAATGGTTTAGGGTCAAAGAATACATTGAGGAACAAACAGTAGTTGTTTGCCCAAGGACCCATGAGCCTCTTGGGAGATCAGGGAAAGGATCCTTGAGGACTTGATGCTCCAACTCCTTAAGTGTGCTGTGACACTCACAAGGCAGATAGCTCTGCCTGAGCCTCGATGGCTCTGTGTTCCTCTGTGCTGATCAGGTATCAGAGTTGTGACTTAAATTGCAATCCTTGTGATCCTAGCCAGTACCCCCTCAAATGCCCTCTGAGCTGGCCCTTAGGAATTTACTTGGTGGAAGGAACTAAATAACTTGAAAAAAATCCATTTACCTTTGAGTGGTTAACAAAGCTGTGTAAGCACTGCAAAGCCAAATTGTCCAAGCTGAACTGAGAGAAATGTATTTCCTGCTAGGAAGAAAACCATTCCCCATAGCTGGGCATGGAGGCAATAAGACAACTGATGAGAACAGACGAGCAGAAGAGAGAAGAACAGCATGGTCTTTGACAGCAGTGAGAACAGCACAAGCAGCATCCACTCAAACAGCTGCCAAAGGCCTAACTAGGTGGGAAGATACCAGTAGCCACCAAGGGACTTGTGGTCCAACTGACATCCAATGGGAAAGCAAGAGAGGAACTGGAAAGAGTGGACTCCAGGGGCAGGACTAGATGGGGACCCCAAGTGAAGGCCATTGCTGTCTTCACCCATGACTTTGGCTTACCCAGGGTTCCAAGGTTCTGAGGAAATAAGGATCACTCAAGCCAAGTTTCCCCAAGAAGTGTTGATCAACCTGAAAGAAGAGAACCTGTTTTATTTCACAGGGTTCCAGTTGGCCCTGTCCTCTTCAATTAGAAGAAAACCTCAAAAGGCTGAAAGGACCAAGAGAACAAATCAAGACTCAAAAGGTTTTTCCTGGGTGAAACATGGACGGAAATGAAGAAGAAATGTGACAGAGCTGAATGTAAAGACCTGGATTTCTTTTCTTTTTAATACAGTGGAAGGGCAATAGCAGCTGTGGATGTGGTATGGCGTGCCTACTACGTGCCAGATACCTGACAGACATTGTCTCGTCTTATCCTCTTAATTCCCGCAAAGTAGCAGATGGGAAAACTGAAGCCCAAGGAGGCCAAGGAATTTGCTCAAGGTCTCATAAGTAGGAGGCAAATCTAATCTAGATCCCCTGAACTCCAAAATACATTGTTTGATTTTCCAGAAACAGTTCCTCACAGAATGACTCTTAGTCCAACTGCAAGTCATGTGCAAAAGACCTGGAGCTCCACGTGACTATAGATTTTAAAAGCCCATGTAGATTGAAGGCTGCATTAATTAAAATACAGGGGTCCATGTGCCAGGGGTATAACCATCCCACTGTACTTCAAGGAAACATTGGAGCGTGGAGGCCCAGGCTTGAGAAGGAGCTGAGCACTCAGAATTGATTAATCAGTTTCAGGGTCTCTCTGGAGATTCTGAGTTGCATCCTGAATCTGGGAACTTACTCAACTAGGAGACAACCCCTGGGGAAATCTTAGAAACAGGGTGCCCCCTGGCGGTGCTATTGACCAGAAAATAGCCCATCCCCAGAACAATCTACCCGCCTGCTGAGATGCCCCAAGCAAGTCCTTCTTTTCCTTTATTAAATGATGTTTTGATCATTGGAATTATTTTCATCTTCACCGTTATGACCAATATCTTATATTTCAGAGAATAGTTACTACATATTTGTTTACAGTTGTGTTCTAAGGCTCAGAAAGCAGTAGTATTCACCTATAGAATTAAAATTTCAGCTCTTTACCATGAGTTGTGATTTTCTCATAGGGAAAAAAAAAGGCAAGGGAATATAGGCCATCCCCCACTCAGTACCAAACTGTGAAACCTT
>PVKH010036364.1:0-11604 GCA_004027955.1 Chaetophractus vellerosus | reverse complement strand
CTAACACTTGTAGGTGTGTTAGAGGAAAAGAGAAGAATAGTAATTTTATAACTTTTGTGCTCATTAGAATCACTTGGAGAGTTTGTTAAAATTCTCTGGGTCCCATTGCTAGAGTTTCTGATTCAGTAGATATGGAATGGTGCCCAATAATTTATATTTCTGATAATTTCCTAAATAATGCTTGTGGTTCACTTTGGAGAATAAAATGGTCTCCTATAATTAGATTCCAATTTTAATTCAATTACATGTTGGAAAAGAAAATATTTGGTTCATCTTGTATAAGCAGGGACTAATTTTATTTTCCTAAGTATGAAAATTTAGCTATCAAGAGAAATTATTAGGAAAAAAGTATGAGAATTCTATTTTTAATGCAAGCAGAAGTACCTGCTACAACTCACAACCAAGTTAACATATAGGAAATATATTTATATTTGTGTATTAAAATTTTATATTTTAGCATTTTCTATTTTGTATCTTTGAGTTTTTAATGTAAAAGCAAGATATGTTCATTGTATAACTTTTAAACATTGCAAAATATATAAATTATATGCAACTTCTATTTTCAACCCCACTTTCCAAAGGTATAGGCTATGAATAGCTAATTATCCTTTTACATAATGTATATACATATACAAATATATGTACATAAGTCTTTATGTATATTCACTTAAAAATAAATAGAATCATATTTTCCTGTACTACAACTTACTTTTTTTCTTTTATTATACCTTGACAAACATTCCTTATCATTGTATATAGATCAACCTCCTTCTTTTTACAATTGTGTAGTACTTTCTTATGGATGTGTAACAATTTCATTGCCCATTTCCCTAAGTGACTGTTTAAGTTGATGCTACCTTGGACATCCTTGTACATGTATCATTACATGCTTGTTCAGGTGTGCATGTAACGAAAAACTCTTTAACAGTGGAATTGCTTGGTTCAAGGCTTTTATAACCAGTGTCACCACTCCTGCTTTACTCATTTTTAAAAGTATAGTATTAGAGATCAAAGGAATTGTTTAGTATGGGAAGTATATGTCCAAATTTTCATAGGAATTATATACTGGCTTATGCTGTTTTTCTTAATATTTCCATAATGAAGACATTTTTAGTTAGTGTGACCCTATTAATTACTAGCTAGCATCTCAGTGTTTTTTTCTTACCAACAGCAACCATTTACACCTAAAAATAGATTACTAGTATTTTGTGGGCCACGTACTATTGACATCTCGCTTGTCTAGATGTCAAAGTAAAGCAGTCAATAGTATTTAAAAGATGTTTCACTTTGGAGAATAAAATGGCCTCCTATAATTAAATTCCAATTTCAATTCAATTACATGTTGGGAAAGAAAAGGTTTGGTTCAGCTTAGTTCCTCTTGTAAAATTGGGCAAGTTGTCCCCTGAACTTAAAACATTGCACATTAATTTGACATTGCTATATCCTTTTGTATAAGAAAGGGTAATAGAGAACAAAAAGACTAATAGATTGTTCTTTTAGGAACATATTAATTCGTTCTGGTGAAATCACAGGTCACTTTAAAAGTAGGATGTGAAGGAAAAAATCATGCTTTATCTATAGGGCATCTAGACGAATTTATATTGAAGCCGATGGTCGCCTAACTCCTACTGATTTAGTTTGTGACTTAGTTTGCTGTGTACATGATTTCTAGAATGTATTTTGAAACTCAAATTTCTGGATAGGCTAAATTGTTTATAAGTCTTCATAAATTTCATGATGCTGTTTTACTTTTGTGAAGTTGAAGAAATGATTATCAACAAAGTGTATAAAGGACCATTCTAATATTCTATGCAACTGAATGAGAAAGGACCTTGAATATTACACAAGAGTCTGGCTACTGACCATTTCTAATAGTTTTCATTACTTCTGTGTCCTACAACTGCTTCACAGATTAGTCAACCCATATGTATTTCTAGAAGACAATGCAAAATTCTTGGACTTTAGTAGTATTCTACCACACAAGTTGTTGAAAAACCACTTGAAACAGCCAAATGCTACTCTTTTGCTAAAATAATGATATATTAAAATCTATGTACTTGAAAACATTATAGAAAGGACAGATGTAAATAAGCTTGAATAATGAATTTCAAAATGTTTTGAAGGATGCTTGTGGCTTTTGAATTCCAAAAAAAAATGTATTTGAATTCCAAAGAGCAAGATAGGTGAGGGCAGGTACAATCACTAAATTTGGAAGTTTACCATAGAAATAAAACTGAAAGAGTATAATTGTAAGCAGAAAGTACAGCTTTCAGGTTGGTGTTATAAACTGAATCAGCAACAGTAGGCCTAATAGAAAGATATGAGTCATGGTACTAATTTGATCACCTCCTGGACAATACACTTTGGGAAAATGGCTTTGTACTTCAATCCTTTATATATTCATCTGTAATCTTTATATATTCATCAGAACTGTTGTGAGCCTCTCCTTACTGCATTATCCCAGACCCAGGAGACCCATTTAGTGTCAATTCTTCATTCCTAGCATGTTAAACCTTTTAATTTCAGCCTTATCCATTTTGCAACTTTTATCCCTAAAGTTCAAAGTCCTTTTCTAATCTTTGTTTTGGTCCCTACTCTAAGTTCCTCACTGACTTGGCAGCTAGATCACAGACTTTCTGCATCCTCTCAGACAACTATCATTTAATCTTGTGGCTATGTTGCCTCTGTTTGACACCTCAGGATAGGTGACGCTAGATGTAAGGCAGGTAACTGGTTGCTCATTTAAAATAGTTGACTTTTTCTCAGCTTTAATATAGGCAAAGGAAGGACTGGCTCAAATAAAACTCTAAGTACTAGAAGCTGTATACTCAACATAGACTTTGGTTGAAGTGAAGGTATTTGATGTTTTAGGGAGATATAGCATATTTGTCTATCACCTGGATCTGATTAGGAAGTTTGGATTCTATATCAGCAGGCTCCTAAAATGCTTTTTTTTTTTTTTAAGGATTCAGTTGGTCTCATTGTAAGACCTGCATATTATTTGTAGTATTTCTAGTATTATTTTTATTTATTTATTTACTTTATATATAAAAGGTATTTAGATTACATAAATGTTAAATAAAAATATAGGGGATTCCCATGTGCCCCAATTCCTACATCTCCCACATTTTCCCACATTAATAACATCTTTCATTAGTGTGGTACATTCATTACAATTGATGAAAACATTTTAGAGCATTGCCACTAAGCATGGATTATAGTTTACATTGTAGTTTTCACTCTCTCCCACACAATTTTGTAGGTTATGGCAAGATATGTAATGGCCTGTATCTGTCATTGTAATGTCATTCAGGAAAATTTCCAAGTCCCCATAATGCCCCCATATTTCATCTGTTTTTCCCTCTCCCTGCCCTTAGAACCTCTAGTGGCCACTGCCTCCACATGAATGATATAATTTCTTCCATTGCTAAAATCATAATAAGTCTATAATAGAATACCAGTAAGTCTACTTTAGTCCATAGTTCATTCCCCAATCCTGAGGATTCTGGGATGGTGATGCCCACTCTGCCTCTAATTGAGAGGGTGCTTAGATCCCATGGGGCAGATGGATGGTACTCTTACTTGCAGTTGTAGACTCTCTCCGTTCCTTAGGATGGTTGTTGTCCATCATCATCTCCTTGTTGTCCTGGGTGAGTCCAGTGAACTGGAGAGTAGGCATTGCATAGTAATTCTCTTTTAAACTTTCTATTATTTTTCCTTTTCCAATGAATATTTAATTTATTTAATTAAATTTTGGAGCAGATTATTTAAATGCGATAGGGAAATATTTGAGTGACAGCTAATGAATGCCAATGCAGTTTTTTTTCTCATAAAAGTAGGTATGTAGTCTACTGTTATGTACTTTTAAAAAAAGTGTTATTTATTCTATACTTGTCTGTGTTTTATCATACACATGTGTTTAATCATATGTTTAGTAGTTGTACCTATAAAAATATATGTTCAATTTTTCTAATTATTAAAAGATGGTAGCAATTTATGGGGATAAATTAGTTTATGACTCTAAAAAGATGATTGTGGAAGTCAGTTATACATGTAATCCTTGTTTTCATATTTCTTTAGATTATCCAGAGTTTGTTCTACCTCTCTTCCTTTGTATTGCCTTCAAATATCATACTTCAAGGAATAGTGACGAGGCTTAAAGATTCCACGTATAATCCAAAGAAATCTCTTCAAGTAGGTATCTGTCAACAGGTAAAATTACATTTTTAACTGTTTTTCTTGGATATACCCATAAATAAAAGGGACAAGGCACGGCAACCCTAAGTTGTATTATATATTGTAGAACTGTGCACAGAAAAACAGCGTGAGGCCAATGAATATATATTAATTGATCTTGACTATTGGTCAACTCAAATGTTGTTAAAAGGAACAGGTGGCAATCTGGGAAATAGAATTTTTCAAAGGCTAATTGGTTCTGGGTCTATTTTACATTGGCTTAGTTAAGAGATAATAAAATGTCACTTTAAATGGAAGAAACAAGATAGGAGATAAGATGAAAGAGATATATAGGGGTGACTCACAATCTGGAGTATGGAATTTTAATTAAAATCAAGTAAATATACTAGAAACAGAACTAAAAATCACATTTACTGGATTAATAAATTAAACCGATGAACTATGAAAATAAAATAATACAAAAACAGAGAAAGAACATTTAGGAGAAAAATTGGCCCAACAGTACAGTTCTTTGTTAAAAAAAACAAAAGGCAAGGTAACTTTTGAAAGGAATGATGTATAGCATCTGAGAAAATAGCTTGGCTTCCATACAGAACAGGGATCATTCAAATAGTTAATCATAGAAGGGACGAACATGTAGTTTCAGGCAATGTGTGTTAGAAAAATAAGAGTTTAATGGTTTAGGAGTTAGAATCAGGAATTCCTAAAAGATCTTCTTTAAGGCCAGTCTAGAGAAGTGAAAAACAGTTGATTATCTATAAAAGGCTGATGTGCAGATCACAAATTGTCATTCTAAATTGTTAGAGAAAGAACTTTCATTAGCAAAAAGATGTCCGCGGAAGTCCTAGAGGAGATGCATGTATGTGCATGTGTGTGTACATGTCTGTGTATGTGTTAGAAATAGAAAAATGGGAGGGATTGAGGGAAAATGGGAGTTGTGATGGCATTATTTTATAGTTTTACTACTTTTAGTTCATTGATACTTCTTTAGGTCCTTTTGGGTTTTGAATTTTGAATCATGGATTCATCATTTACTTGTATATATCTAAGGTCAACCTCTTCCCAGGCACTTATGCCATAATTATCAGCAGTATTAGCTATGGTTTTCTTATCCCTGTTTAGAAAAACCGTTAAAATGTCTGAAACAAATGTATATGTGGCTTAAATTTTATTTCTATTTACTTATTCCACATATACATGCCAACATTGTTATATCCCATATTTAGTTGAAAGTGAATAAATTCATTATTAAAGTTGAAATTTTATAATTACAAAGAAAAAAATGAAAGCAGATGGCAAAATGCATAAAATGAATGTTTTCAAAGCACAAATATTCACAGCTACTTATTCATCAATTTATCATTTATTTGATAAACATGTTAGTTACCTACTTTATGCCAATAACTATACTAGGAACTGAGGAAGCAATGACTGATTGTTGCCATTGTATCTTATACTCTGATGGGAAAGACAGATATTAAATAAATCATTAGCAATGTTATTAGAAGGCAAAGTCATGACACATGTTTCAAAATTATTCTTTAGAACCATTAGCAATTTGGAAAAAAAATTGTGTGCCTGTTTCAAATTGAAATACTCATTACGATATAGCATATAATGTCAAGATAATGTAAGAAATATAAACTATTCCAGGGTGTAGTGAAATAATTAAGGTCTATTAATGCAGTGAAATACTGTTAAGATTAATGATATAGGTGTATATTCATGAATTTTTTAAAAAACTACCTTACAAGTAAATGAGAAATTCAAACCATGGAACTGTACCTCTAGACAGTACATTTATTTTCATTACCTGTATGTACATAAAACCATACACACATTATATATGCATACAGTATATTTATATACTGCAGTCATTATTTCTTCAATTCTAAGAAGCACATTATTTCCTGTTTCATCATCTTTAAGATCAGGATGTATCTTACAGTTAGATGGCATCTTACAGTCATCCTTGCCAAAGAGGAAGTCATGTCAGAGTCATGCCTATGCACGTGCAGATTTGGCTGTTGTTTCTGGTCTGCCTGGAAAATTTTAATTTCAGTCAACAAACTATTTTTGAACCATTAGTGGAAAAATGAGTCCTGTTATTGTCTGAATATCTTCTGTTGATATGTTTTGGTAAGGTCAAGGAAGAAGATTCAATGTATTAGCAGCTTGGAAGAAATTCCTAAAGGCAATTTGTGAGAACTTTGTAGAAAAGCTGAATAAACAATGTTCTTGATGGCCCAGAGGATGATATTGTGTAAGAAAATACAGATTGCAAATTGTGAATCAAAAGTGATTCAGAGGAATCATAATCTGACACTGAAAAAATTAGCTACACTTATATCAGTTGGAAGCTTCTCTTTGCTTGACACATATTGATACATATCATTTTTGTTTAACTTAAAAATGTTGTCTTCAGTTTGATGAAACAAGATACATAAACACACATGTATAATTGAAACTCTAGCACTAGTTTATTCTAGCACTAGGATTATGTGTGATTTATGTATATTTATTATCTGTATTTTTATGTTTTTAAATTCCCAAAGAACGCTTATGTAGTTTGAAAATAATAAAGAAATGGTTATTGAGTTTAAACTTAATGCATACTAAAATTTACAGGTTAACCAATGAAGTATAGAAATGGAATGCATAAAGTTCCAAAATGTTAGAAAAACAAAAACAGCATGAAGAAAAAAAAAAAATCCATGCAATACAAAAAAGTAAATAAAGAAGAAAAAATATATAGTAAAAGAAGGACTAATAACAAATGATTGCATTGAAACTAAAAATATCAATAGTCAAAGTAAATAAACGAAATCATTTAGTTTAAAAATTCTTAAGACTAAATAGAAAAAACAAGAATTTAAGTTATGTGTTGTATGAAAAATACTTAAACAAGAAGTTTTAGATTAAAAAGAATAAAAAATATTTATTACGTAACTATTAATCAAAAAGAGTTGCTATAGCTTTGTTATCAGTTAAAATTGTCTCTAAGTCAAAAAAGCATTACTGGTGATAAGAAGATCAGTCACTAACGGGATAAAAAAGATTGAATTCGCCAGAAATATTTAATAATTCTTGTAATATAGTTTCAAAATTCATGAAGCAAAATTTGACAGAAATATAAGGAGAAATTGACAAATTGACTATCATGGGGTGAGATTTTTGACACCTTTTCAATTACTGGTACCAAGTGGATCAAAAAAAAAATCAACAATAACAAAAAGCTAGGGGAATAGAAAGATTTGGATAATCTAATACAAATAATTTGTTTTACATATTTAAAAATGTGCCTTTAACCTTTACAAAGTACACATTTATTTTTTAATCACACAGAATATTTAAAAAATTAACCATATGCTCGACTATAAATTGAGAATCAGTAAATTTTTAAAAAATTTGTATCCTGTTCACCATGGGCCGTATAACTAAGAAATCCATTTCAAAAATCTAATAAATATAAAACCAGGGAGTGGAGCATATGGGAATCCCCTATATATTTTTAAAATTTATTGAAGTATATCACATACATGAACATACATAAATAATAAGTGTATAGTAATGTGAACTTACAAAACAAACATACATAACATCACACAGGGCTCTCATACGTCACCTTATCACCAATACCTTGCATTGTTGTTAAACATTTTTAACTAATTATTAAAGAGCATCCTCAATATATTACTAACCAAAGTATTTTCCCCGACCCACCCTATTATTATACTTATATCATTTATACATGAACATACATACACAATAACTGTATAGTAAAAGTTGTGAGCTTACAAAGCAAACATTCATAATATCATACAGGGGTCCCATACATCAACCCTCCACCAACACCTTGCCTTGTCATGAGACATTTGTTACAAATTATGAAAGAATATTATCAAAATCTTAATACTACTTATAGTCCTTATCTTATGTTTGGTGTGTTTTTCCTCAAAACCCACCTTATTATTATTTTTTAAATATATTTTTATGACAGAAGTTGTAAACTTACAAAACAAACATGCACATGTGCAGAGTTCCCAAACAACACCCCTGTATCAACACACCATACCATGGTGGAATATTTGTTACATATTGTGAGAAAATATCATCCACTTATTACCAGGTCTGCAACATCCATTTGGCATACATTTTCCATACTCCCCCATCATCAACATAGTACATCTTTGGTATAGAAGCAAGAATATTGCATTTTTACTGTTAACCACAGTACATAGGTCATTCAAGTTATATTTTTCCCATGCTTCTCCACATTCCCACCATCCTACAATAGTGATGTACATCTGCTCTAGCTCACAAAGGACTCTCTTGCATCTGTACCATCAACCACTATTCTCAACCACCTTTGGGTTTACTGTGCTATTCAGTCCCTAGATTGTTCTCTAGCTTTCTGTCAATTGGCATTTACATACCTAGACTACCATTTTCAACCACATCCTCATTTATAAACCAGCTGTTACTCAGTATAATGTGTCACCATCAACTCTACATTTCCACACATTTACAGTAAAGCTAATTGAAACTTCTACATACATTTAATATCAGTAGTCCATCTCAGTCCCTTCTTATCTCCTTTAAGAATCTACCACCTACCCCCAGGTCTTGAAGATATTTTCCTACATTTTCTTCTAGAAGCTTTAGGGTTCTTGCGTTTATATTTAGTTTTTTTTAATTCATTTTGAGGTAATTTTTGTATAGGGTGTGAGATAGGGGACCTCTTTCCTTCTTTTGCTATGGATATCCACTTTCTTCAGCACCATTTGTCAAATGGACTGTGCTGCCTGAGCTGGGTGGGTTTGACAAGCTAGTCAAAAATCACTTGAACATAGATATGAGGATCTGTTTCTGAACCATCAGTTCAGTTCCATTGGTCTATATGTCTGTCTTTATGCCAGTACCATGCTGTTTTTACCACTGTAGCTAGATAATACGACTTAAAGTCCAGAAATGAGAGTCTTCCAACTTCGCTTTTCCTTTTTAAGATGTTTCTGGCTATTCAGGACCCCTTACCTTTCCAAATAAATTTGATAGTCATGTTTTCTACTTATTTAAAAAATGCTGGTGGAATTTTTATTGGGATTACATTGAATCTGTATATCAATGTGAGAAGAATTGACAACTTAATGATATTTAGTCTTTCAATCCATGAGCATGGAATGTTTTTCCATTATTTAGGTCTTTATTTGATTTCTTCTAACAATGAGTTGTAGTTTTCTGAATATGAGTGCATTACATTGTTGGTTAGGTTTATTCCTGAATATTTGGATTTTATCTGTCATATTTTATTTTCATCACTCTTTTGAAACTTGTAGTTACTATTATTGATATAATCTTTATTTCTAGACTCTCTTCCCGGCTTCTCTCTCCAGTCTTTTCTTTTCAGGCTGTAACATACCCTTTGTATATCCTGCAAAGCAGTTCTCTTGGTTACAAACTCTCTCAGTCTCTGTTTATCTGTGAATATTCTAAATTTGCCCTCATTTTTGAAAGACAGTCTTGAGTCTTGCTGGATATAAGATTCTTGGCTGGAAGTTTCTCTTGCAGTATTTTAAATATATCAGACTCCCACTGTCTTCTTGCCTCCATGGTTTCTGGTGAGAAATCAGCATTTAATCTTATAAGGTATCTCTTATATGTTATGCATTGCTTTTCTCATGCTGATCTCAGAATTCTCTCTTTGTCTTTAGCATTTGATATTATGATTAGTATGTTTCTCAGAGTTGGTCTCTTCAGATTTTTTTGGATGGGAGTACGTCATGCTTCCTGGACATGGATATCTATGTCCTTCAATAGGGTTGGGAAAATTTCTACCATTATTTCTTCAAATATTCCTTCTGCTGCTTTTCCCTTCTCTTCTCCTTCTGGGTTACCCACGACACATATGTTTGAATGTCTCTTGCTGTCCTTTAGTTCCCTGAGAACTTTTTCAAGTTTTTCCAATCTTTTCTTCATCTGTTCTTTTGTATGTTCACTTTCAGAGGCCATTTCTTCAAGTTCACCAATCCTTTCTTCTGCCTGCTCAAATCTGCTATTATATAATTCTATTTTATTTTTAATTTCATTTATTTCACCTTTAATTCCCATAAGATTTGCTATTTTTTTATGTATGCTTTCAAATTCTTCTTTGTGTTCATCCAATGTCTTCTTAATGTCCTTAATTTCTTTAGCCCTTTCATTGAATTTATTAAAGTGATTTGTTTGAACATCCATGATTAGTTTTCTCAACTCCTTTATGTAATCTGGAGGCTTACCTTGTTCCTTTAACTGGGCCATATTTTCCCATGTCTTGGTGTGGATTGTATTTTTTGTTTGTGCCTTGGTATCTGGCTTACTGGAGTATTTATTCTGGGTGCAGTTTTTCTCATTAGTTTAGGGCTTCCTGCCCTTTCTCCATTGCTGGTTGTGTAGTAGGAGCCAAGGAAATAGTTGGTGCTATAAGCTGTAGAGCCTCAAGCTACCCTCAATGCCCCAAGGACCAAAGAAACTTCTCCCAACTTTCTCCTTTGTCAGGAGTAAGGAGAGCCACAGCTGTGTGGAATAATCCAACTCATGCAGGCCTAGACTGTAGTTGCCCAGAGAGACTGATGAAGCTCCTCTGCCTGGGGCATGGATGGAGCTGCTGGTGTGGGCAGCAATCTATGCAGTGCAGGTCCAAGTTGACCACAGTTGCCCCAGTAGACTTCCGATTATTCAGTCTGTGCCAGCTAAATGCACCTCCGGTTACCTGGATTGGCTGGTGCATGGCCTGTCATCTTCCTCCCTGCTAGAGGTAGGGCTGCAGTCTAGGCTAGGGCTGCAGGCCAATCTGGGTGAAAGTAACCAGTCTCTACAATCACTGTTATTTTCAGTCAGCCCGGCTTCCCCTCATGCTGGGGGTGAAGTGAAAATGGCGGCTACCAGCCTCCTTCTGACGTGGACAGGCTCAAACTTTAGCTGTTCTTAGGGTTATACTTTAGCCAGCCGAATTTAATAATCAGTAGCTGACATTGGTGGTCAACGGTCTCTTCCTCCCCTGTTCTTGGGAAATGGAGCTTCCAATTCCTGCCACAGAATAGCTCTTGGGGTGGTTTGCACTGCCAAAGAATGATGATCACCGGCCTCTGCGGCATGGCCTGTAGTTTCCCATAGAGGCTGGCTCACCTCCCCCCCAGCTTCCTCCCTGCCTGAGGTGGGCCTGGGGCTTAGGATAGTGCTGCAATCTGATCTAGATGGAAAAAAGCTGGTCCTTACCGTTACTGTGATTTTCAGTCAGCCCCGCTTCCCCTTATGTCAGGCGTGGAGTTAAGATGGCAGCCACCTGCCTCTTTCTGACTTGGACAGGTTCAAACTTTAGCTGTTCTTAAGATTATACTTTGGCCACTGAATTTATTAATCAGTAGCTGA
>PVKH010036363.1:0-11612 GCA_004027955.1 Chaetophractus vellerosus | reverse complement strand
TAACAAATGTTCCACCACGGTGTGGTGTGTTGGTGAAGGGATGTTATATGGGAATTCTACACATGTGCGTGATTGTTTTATAAATTCGCAACTTCTGTAACAAAAATATATTTTAAAAATGTACTATTCTTAGCAAGCATGTTTGTATGAGCCACGCAAAAGTCAAAACCTCATATCTGATTGCCATAAACATTATAATTGATGGCAGGCTTGCCTGCAATGAGATGAAACAGGACTTCCTTCTCTTAAATACATAGAAGTGAGGCAATCACCACTTGTTCCATGTGGAAAAGAACCATCAAGTTGCTATAGAGTAGATACAAGTCAATTTCCTATTTCATTTTTCTTCCTCTCAGTGTTTCCTTACCCATACTCCCCAAGAATGGAGTTTTCAAACACCTTTAGAAATAAGGGAGACATTGTCTGGCATTTGAAAACAATTTTTTTTGCATGTATCATGTATTTTTAGAGTTGCATATGGCTTGAAGTAATTATTTATATAACTAATTTTAGATTTGCAAATGGATTGAAGTACCTGTATATAAAAATGTAAATATTAAATTATTTATATTGTTAACAGAGACTAGGCTTTGGTCTATTCTATGTATTCTAAAGGAGACAACTCTGCTCTTTCATTTCAACTCCTTTTCCATTTGAATGGCTACACCATCCCTTTTTTTAAATTCTAGATCTCACCCCACCTACTCAAGTTCCTCCAGATTCAGAGTTCTTACCCCATTTCACTCTTGTTTCACTATGCTTAAGACCAATGTCAACCCATTTTCCTAGGTAGCATTATGCACAGAATACTGTGCCACAAATGTTGTAACTAATGGCAGGAATGTCTTTAATGAGCCTTCCAGCACTAAACAGCAGCCAAGGTATTATCCTCCTATGTAAACCAGAAATGGCTCAGTCTAGTCCTGGGCACATAATTGCTGTTTAATACTTAAAAACAATATTGTAGCTCTTTGGGAAAAAGGATCCTCTTTTCCTGATTATTCTCATCATTTTTTTCTAATGCCTGTATGGAAACCCCTGGAGCTTCAAGTCAATGCTTAGCTTCTTTAAAAAGTGTTTTTTTTTTTTTTTACAAAGGAATCCATCTATAAACAAAGCAGCAATGGGAAACATAGTAATTTCTCCTAAGGGTTAAATTGTTTCAAATCAGAAGTCAAAATTATATTTATACTAATGACAACCTTAAAAATGTAACACAGCATCCAATTTTTGCATAAAAATTACACATTTTAAATACCAAAAGCTTGATGTGAATTTTACACTCTGTTTATGTTAAACCAAAAAAGTGAACTTAAAAGTAATCATGTAAATTGAATGATAATAAGAGTTCTTTTATATTTTTAGACTACTTCAAATGAATAATTTAAAAGGCATCAAGCAAAATATTTTATTAACATAAAGTTAATGGTATATTTTTATAGTACCTGATTTTCAAAAATTTGCACTAAGACATTATCATAATCAGCTCATGTCAGTTGTGTGCCATTTTACATACACTATTTTTGAATAAAGTTAATGCACTCATTGGCACAGAAGCTCAGTTTAAATCTCATTCCTGAACTATCACTCCTAGCTTTATTAAAATACTTTTAATTTGTCAACTTCTACGTAAATCTGAGGTGAAGATGACTTTACTCTTTGAAATATAATTTCTATCAGCAGGGTTTCTGACTATATAACAAGGTCACATAAAAATTTTGAGTCGTTTTTGTTAAAATAGAAGAGAAATCATAAGAATCGGCAGGTTATCCACCATGAAATGGAGCAGGAGGCATTTTTACTCAGAAATTACATCATGATACAGCTAAAATTTTATGGTGGTTTGTCTCCTGTAAATTAGATATTTATTCCTTTCCCATTAATGTGCCTCTTCTTAATATGTTGTCTTGAATTGTAATATAAATCTGTAAATTACATGTGCCAAAGAAAATTGGCTCATTTTCAAATACAAATTTTCATATATAATAATTCTATGGCAGATAATATTTTTGATACAAAATTGGGCAATTATACAGCAATTTCTCTTTTATGTATTAACAAGAATGGCATAAATAGCCTTTGACTGACACTATAAACTCTTTTACTCTCTTAACTGACATCTGGCATATAATACTATAATTTTACTGATCTTATATTAAGGGATAAAGGATACTTAACTTATAAAGTCAGTCTGGAATTTGATTTATGACATCAGCCCCTTTCTCTTTAAATTAGTTAGTTCTGTATGTTTTGCCACCAAAGAATTTGTTTCCTAAGTATGTCTCATTATAAATACTACAATTTATGGATATTCAACTGGGAAAGCATCAAGTTCATTTTCTCTAGTGCCAAGGAAAAAAGGATAGGAGCTCTAAACACCCTTGGGGTCAATTGGAATCTCATCTATTTTTATATAATTCCCTTGCTTTCTTTTTTGTCTTCTACCCAGCGTGCCAGAATAAGTGTCATATTCCATCCTTGATTTGCCACAGCAAGTCTCAGTGGTATTTGCACTTGAATCAAAGGCCCAGGATAGTCCTTTAGAAGACTTTAAATAAATAAATGGATGCAGGATGGGGTGTATACATATATATATACATATTTTATTGCTCCTGAGAGTTTCTTTAAACACCCATTGGCTGCCCATGAACAAAGGACATTTTTTTCGATTTCACTTGATATTTTAAACTTTCTGTTTTCTTAGCATCTAGTATTTTTTTTTTCCTTCAGTGTATGTGTTTCAGTCTAATAGTGCTTTTTGAGTGCCCAGGTACTGCTGTGATAAGTGCCGCAGAAATACTTATGTAGAAAGATAGATTACTCTGAACTGGCTTCCATTCTCCTTTTTGCAAACAAAACTTCCAGTGATGGGAAAAAAAAACACAAAATGCCACAAGTTTATAAAAATCAATGGTGTTTTTGTCTGCATAAGGACCATAGGATTATGTCAAAGGGGTGATATGATCAATATCTGACTCTTAGAAAAGAAAAACCTTCTCTTCAGAAGGAAAAATGGAAAAGAAATGCCTCAGAAGCATTCTCATGTCTTTAGGAATTTCACCCATACAGGGTGTAAGTAATCGGGTTCCATTTTCCCTAGCTTTAATCCTAAACTCACAAGGAATTAAAAAGCGAATAAATTTGATGAGGGCTATAAAATGAGTACATGGAAAGGAACCAACTAAGTATAGTAACAAACTGTAAGTGAGCAACTTCAGGCTCAGGGCTCAAGGAACAAACTTGACATGTTTAATTATCCTTATCAAAAGACTTGGAACTTTGATAATATACTATGTTAAATTGCTGTAGCATTTGAGAATAGTCTGAATTAAAAATTCCAATTGATGGTACATCAAAATAAAATATAAAAAGCTGATGAGGGTGAATATGGTGTCCCAGGAGCTTTCCTTCTTTCCTTCAGTACTTCAATGTGTTTATAATCACCCAGTAAACATTTGAAGCCCCAAACATGTTCAAATGGTTAATTAAAAAAAAAAAAAAAGAAACAAAGCAAGCAGAATTTGGTATGTGCAGTCCAGTGGCCTACATCAAAGATTATGTGAGAACATTTTGTGATGGAAAGTCCTTTCCTCTGGAGTTTCCCATTGCCAGGCAATATTCAAGATGCTTTTCCTCTATTTTTCCTAGTTAAGCTCTCTCCTCAATAAAAGCCAGACAATTCTTTAAAAAAAAGAGGGAAGATGATAGAAATCATTTCAGAGATTCTGTTTCACATCGGGGAGCAAACTCTACATCTATGCTGTGGTAAAGCTCGTGGAGCCAAGCTGCTGTGCATGATGCTTGTGTGTTATGAAACCAAACAGAAGCATTTTCATTAATGTCAAGTTCTATTTTGCTCATTCCTCTCAACCACAGACTATTTATGAAACTGCTCAAAAGCCAGCTTATTCTAGGAACATTTCTAGTCTTCCCAACAGGATTTTAACTTGACCTTATCTCCCCAAAATAACCTTCAAAATTCACGCAGAGTATTACTTACCAATTCATTATTATACTGATGAATACAGACCTTGGAAGAGTTATTTATTGCCAACACCACTACCACTCTGCTGTTAGATTGTGAGCCTTGCAAACATGGGATTTTCTCCCCTGCAATCCCTTTGAACTACTCACTGGTCCCAGAACCCACTGATTATTTTCATGACTGTAGGGTTTGTACATAATCACCTTCTCCCTGGCATGCATGTTTGTCCGTTGTTCAGCTGGAGGTTCCAATTACATCTCTGAGAATTTGCCCCAGTCACACATCCTACCCATCCAACCAAGCAGGATGTATTGTTCCATTGTCTGTGCTGTCTTGGCACTTTGCATATGCCTTCATTCAGCACACATCACATAATAGTCTGAATTGTCCTCTCTCCTCCAATGTTAAAGAATGCTGTCTTCTATGTCTTTATGACCTAAGCATTTGGAAGAATTCTTTGCATAAAAATAGATGCTTGATAAATACATGTTGCTTGCCTTTTGTACCCTTCTTTTTGCCTTGCACAATTCTTTATTCCAAAAAGATACTGAAGAATATTGGTTACATTGAATGATATATTTTCCTAAAATTCTCTTTGCATATGTAGAATAAACATGGTGGAATAAACATATTAAGCTGTCTGTCCACTTTACACAAATCTTTATAAAATGAGCAGCCATTTTATATCAGGCATAACCTGCCCTTGACCAGGGCAACGTACTGAACTCATGACCAATGAGAATTTCTTTGCCAGAAACGAGGATGGGGAAGAGGTAAAGTTTAGAGAGACTGAAAGAAGTTTCAATTTAGATTCTACATCTGGGCATCTGGACTTGTAACATGTAACTTTGACATCTGTCAACATTTGACTGCACAAACTGAGGAGACTAATGGAACTAATAGAATAAGAGACCAGATATTTACAGAGGAAAATAATGGAAATATGAATGAATAAGTCCTGGAGTCATGCAGTGGCTCTTGCTTCTGGAACTTTTTAGAGAAATTGCCACATTTTTCTCTTTGAATTTTTGAGATATCCCTGTATGTTTACAATAAATTCTCCCTGCTCTGTTTTGGCTAGCTAAGTTTGGTTTGTTATTTATGTCCAGGAGTTCAATTCTTTTCGGAGTAAAAGATGGTTAGAAGATAAAGTGTCTTAAGGAAGACAATTGTCAGAATGATCCTGGCCACTCCTCTTGCTACTTGTATTTCCTATCGCTGCTCTAACAATTTCCCACAAACCCAATGGTTTAAAACAATGCAAATTCATTATCATACAGTTCTAGAGGTCAGCAATCTTACACAGTCTCCCAGAATTAAAATCAAGGTGTCAGAGTTATATTCCTTGCTGGAGACTCTAAGGGATGGTCTGTTTCCTTGTCTTTTCCATCTTCTGGAGGCTGCCTGTATTCCTTGACTCAGGCCCCCCTTATATCCTCAAAATCAGCAACAGCGACTCACCTCTTTCTCATATCATGTAACTCTGATTTCCTCTTTTGCCTTCTAAGGACCCTTGTGATTTCATTAGGCCCGCCCAGATTACCCAGGATAATCTCACCATCTCAAGAATCTTAACTCAATCACATATACATAGTTCCTTTTGACGTGTAAGGTGATAGTCCCAGGTTCTGGGTATTATGATATGGCCATCTTGGGAAGAGGCATTATTCTGTCTACCATGCTGCCTCTGGATTCCAAAAGCACAAGCTGTGTTACTTGCTTTGTTTCATCTCACCAGCCACTCCCCCCCCCCCGAAAGACAACTCTCAAATGTAGGTTTGTTTATTGCCATTTCCCCCACACCCACAACAATCATCTGGTGCAATGTAGGTGTTCAACAAATATCTGAAAAAAATTAAATTGTCAGCCTTCACATAAACCCTGGTACTTTTCCTGTCTTTGCTATTGATGATTTAAATCTCAAGCACATCCATATACTACTTATGTTATTTAAAGTCTCACTTGAGGGGGTGCTTATAATGTTTAAGAGCACAGTCTCTGGGTCAGGCAGATTTCATTTTGAATCCTTTCTCCATAGAATCACCATCTCCTTGCATGGTATAGAACATGAAAAACACAGAGCACAGTTTACCATGTGCCAGATATTGTACTAAGCACTTAGCATGCATTTTCTCATTTTATTCTCATAAGAGAAAGTAATAATCTTCAAGGGGAAATTAGGGAAGGCTTCCCACAGAAGGCAAAATAACACATGGGTATGTCCTACTGCCCAGTGAGACCAATGTTGTATTTCTGACCTCCAGAACTGTAAAAAATAAATCTATGTTGTTTTAATCCACTAAATATTTGGTAATTTGTTTTAGCAGCAAATAGAAAATTAACACAGAGCCATTTCTAATTGCCCCATGAGGGTGTTTCATTACATTCTCCACATTTTCTAAAATGAACCCCTTCCATCTTCTCATTCTAAGCGAAAACATGCTCTCTCTAATATAATTCCCCTTGGAAATATCATTGGTGGACTTTGCTTCTCTCACCATATCACAAGGAGTGGTTAGCATACACTTTTCTTGGGTGCATCAACAGTCTTCCCTCTGATTTTAAAATATAATATCTTTCCAACACTTCAGTGTTGAAGTCTCTCAAAAATTCCCAAAATGTCCAGAGAAAGGTGGGGTGAGGTTGGAATATTGACTGCAGGGAGGTGTTCTCCACCCACCATGTTTCTTTCCTAGTAATGCTGATTTGCTTGAAAATAAGGTAAAATGGCTCTCTTATTTCTTCTCTAAAAATTCTGCAAAGTTAATATCTACAATAGTACCTTTTGTCCATTTATTATATCTCTCTTATGTCCTGCAATATCATGTCTCCTGTCTTTCCAAACTATTGCCTTTTGCCTTCTCCCACTCCAGGTTCTGGTGTCCACTGCCATGGGATAAAGGAAGGACAGCCCAAGGCTCACTGAAGTTTCAGTACCACGGACAGCGACACTTTGCCCAGAAAATCACATGCAATTATATTTCAAACTACTTCAATTTGAAATTCATTTATAAATTTTACCTAGTGTTTTCAAACCTCCTTTCTTCTCACATGTCTTTCTCCCTCAAGCCAACCCTCTCTGATTTTGAGTCCCTCATTACCAATTGATAGATTGTGTGATAATGCTCATTAACACCAAAAAATTTTGCCCCTTAACATTTTGATTTGTTGTCTTCTCAGTCTCATACCCTGGTCTCTTTCTGCTCCTTGTTCCTATTTAATCTCAAAGAATTGCAAAAAGTATGTATAGACCACAAATTCATGTAAGTCAGACTCAGACGGCCCTGCTTGGGAGATATTTATATCATTAGTTTAATGTAAAAATGTAAAAATTAAATTTTTACGTACTATATATATATATCAGACATGGTCAAATTACAAGAAATTCTATTCTAACTAATTTTTATTCCAAGTAATATTTCTAGTAGTGTCTTTCAAAAATTTTCACCATCCTCATATTAAAAACCCCACACTTCTCTTACCTTCTTAATACATTATTTTATTTCTATATCACTGGAGAGTTTGGGTGGTTATAAGAAAATAGCACACTCCATTTGTTTTCTTACTTCTTCAGCATTTCTTTAAATTTTTTTCTTAAATCTACTTTTTCTCTGATCTCAGTGGAGTTTCACTGGCCTCAAAACCAACAAGATACACCCACATCTTTGATCCCCAAATACTAAAATCTCATCTGGAATGTTGACTCCTAA
Source organism: Chaetophractus vellerosus (assembly GCA_004027955.1). NCBI lineage: Eukaryota > Metazoa > Chordata > Mammalia > Cingulata > Chlamyphoridae > Chaetophractus > Chaetophractus vellerosus. The sequence goes on along the minus strand of PVKH010036363.1, from coordinate 3,917 downwards.
TTATCCTTCATCTTCACATTCACCACCTGACTATGTTCTCACTTTCTCCCTTCAAACCTACTCAGATCTTTTCCTTCTTAAATTAATCTGCCCTTGACACTGCTATTGCTTACTGAGTTACTAGCCAACTTAAGAAAAGAAATATTTTATACTCTCCCTTCAGTTTTTTAACCCCACCAAACAAGGTTTCAGCCCTTACCACTCAGATGAAACCACTCTCTCAAGGTTCACTGATGATTCTTCAATCGGCAGGCTTGATGTCTTTTTCCCTCTGTCATGCCTATCCTTGCCACCTCCACAACAGTTTCTAGCTCTCCTTTGCTTCTGTACTCTCTGACTCATCCTACTCCCAGCTGAGCTGGTCTTCACATCTTTGCCCTTCTGTCATTACAAAGCTTTCTTGGTGAATTTGTTCATTCCTCTTCCTTTATCACTGTTTGAATATTTCCATATTTGTTCAAAAAACTAGCCTTTCATGTTTCAGTGTCCTTTTTTTTTTAAACATACACTTTTTTTTTTTTTAATACTTCCCCCCCCCTTTTGCTTGTTCTTGCTGGGTTCATTTTTCTCTGCATTCTTCTGTGTCTTCTTGTCTCCCCCTGCTGGGGCGACCTGCCGAGTCAGCTCACCGGCGCTGTGGCCCGCCTGCTCGTGGGGGCTCACTCTTGCTCATGGGGGCTTGCCTTTGCCTGCGGGGGCTTGCCTTTGCCTGCGGCAGCGTGCCCTGCCCACGTTGGCTTGCTTTCTCCAGGTGGTACGCCCATTAGAAGAGGACCAGGGGCCGAACCCAGGGCCTCCCATGTGGTAAACTGGTGCCCTACCAACTGGGCTATACAGCCGGCCCCTCAGTGTCCTTTTAAACATCTGCATTTTCCTAGTTTCAGATGAAAATTCAGATTTTGCTTGCATCTGTTCTCTCTTTTGGGTCTGTGATAGGCTGAATTGTGTCTCTCCCCAATAATTGTGCATGTCTTTACTCCAATGTGATCCCATTTGGTCTTTGAAGATGTTATTAAATATTATTAGAAGGTGAGGCTAAAGTGGATAAGGGTGGACCTCTAACCAGAGAAGAGTGATGTCCTTCTAAGAGAAGGAAATTTAGACCATCTGTAAGAGAGATACAGAGAGAGACGACCATGTGATGGAGGCAGAGGATGAGTTATGCCACTGCAAGCCAAGGAATGCCATGGATTGCCAGTCACCCACTAGGCCAGCAAAGTGGCATGGTATGGACTCCCCTCAAGAGGATGCCTAGCCCTGCCAACAACTTGGTTTTAGACTTCTAGCCTGCAGAACTATGAAGCTACAAATTGTTCTTGTTTTAAGCCATTTAGTTTGTGGTGCTTTTATAGCAGCCACAGCAAACTAAGACAAGACTTTTCATTCTGTCTTCCTAATGACTCAGAATCCTCCCCTCCTTGCACAGAATCCAATTAAAATACTGGATGCAACAGGCCTGTCAAAAGTGTATTCAAGCATCAGTGCCCTTACGATGTGCTCTGAGTGGGGTGGGAGGTAGGGGGTGGGGGGATTCATCAGTTAAATATGCATTATCAACATTTACACACTATTTTTTCTTGGAGCTTTACTTTTCATATTAGCATATTAAAGGCTCTGAAAAGTTCTTTAGTAAATAAACCTATTTAACTTTGCTTAACCTAATTTCGCCAAACTGATTTTACCTCATAAACTTTTTGTTCATCATTTTAATAACATCCTGTTGAACACACAGGGGAATGTCATCATAACAGAGTGGATTATTTTTTGGAGTCTGACAAACATGTTCAAATCCTGATTTTGCCACTTGTTAGCTCTGTGGGCAAGCTACTTAGCCTCTCTGAGCTTCTGTTTCTTCAGAAATAATAACAAATACCTTGAAGCCATCTTCTGAGATTTTGCAAGATTTCATAGATAACATTTCAGATGGTGTCTAGCATGCAGAAAGTGCACCATAAATATTAGTATCAGCAATGGTATCATTAATATTACATTATAGCTATTTGTGTGTCTTACATATGCTACGTTACAGCATATTTTGAAGTATCAGTGACTCTCATATTCCTGATAGAATACCTTGCATATTGTACCATCTCAATAGATACTGGGTTGGGCACATGGCATAAATAGTAGATGGGGGAGATACAGGGAAAGGGAGAGTTATTTAAATTATGCTCTGCTGCATCATGTCATATAGTGACCCAATCTGAACTGAGCATGTGAAATTTCTTTACAAATAGATTAAAACTCAGCCGGTGTCTATAAAAAACACAACAGATATTTCAGTGGATGAATTCCCACAGTTAATAGAAGGTTTATAAGAAGTTTGGAAAACAACTCAGAAATTAAAATGTATTATTGTCATTAACTGTTATTTTCAAAAGTTACTGGAATGAATTCATTTCTTTCTCTCTTTTATTGCATGCTACTCTGTTCAGTATTCTTTTCAAGCCAATGTGCATCCACAGCCACAAAATGATGGAGTTCCTGCTATGACTTCCAAGAATGCTTAAGGCATTTCAAATGGATATCCTGTAACTGTTATGAGAGTGCAGTGATGCACACATTGCAAACATAAACATAGAGATTCTAGGGCCTTTTTGGTTTTTGTATTGATTTGGCTGATAGAACCTTGGTGGTTTAGTTACCTGGGATATTACCAAATCCAGAATGATAGTTCCACATTCTGTGTAATAAAGGAGCAACTTTCTTTTAAAAGCAGGAAATACATAGCCTAGTAAATTAAGTGAATAAATAAATAAGCTAACAAAAAGCATCACTGATTCCACATCATTAGTATCTAAGTCTGAATCTAGATGGTCAAAATTGAACAAAAATGGCAAATCCCAGTTTTTCTGAAGATTATTTAGTATAATAATCTGAAAAACTATATCCTTTTCCAATGCGTTTATTAGAAGCCCTGATTTGGGTTTAAATTCCCATTCTGATATTTATAAACTATGACCTTGAGCCGGTGACCTGAGGGCTACACATTTCAGATTCCTCACCTATAAAACTTCATCCTAATATTACTTTCCTCATAGGGTGGCTTTGAAGATTCAATGAGTTGGTGTATGTGAGGCATTTAGAGTAATGTCTGCATATAGCAAGCACTATACGTGTTTACTTCTATCATCATCATTGTTATCATCATCATTGTTATCATCATCTTCACACGGCTTCATCACATCTTGGAGGTCTTGGTTCAAATGTGCCCACCTCAGAAAGGTCATTGCTAACCAGTCTCACTCAAGCAGCAATTATCACTGTCTAACACTTACCACTATCTAAACTTCTCTTGTTTATTTTCATTTTCCCCCACCCTTTCTTTATAGAACAGGGTCTTGTTGCTTTGTTCACTATCTTCACAGTGCTTAACAGAGTACCTTGCACATAGTAGTTGCTCAATAAATAGTAACTGAAGTCATAAATCTATAGAATAACTGGTGGTGCACGATTTGGCCTGGTTTAAAAGACTCTGCACAATACTGGCTAACCCAGTAGAAACAGAACCCAAGATTTGTGATAAATACTACATATCCAGCAGCTTTGAGTGAGAGAAGAATTCAGTGGCGCTCAGACAAAATAAAAATATGATGAAATAGGTGGGCACAGAGGCTGCCATGGTGCGGTTCAAGCACAGCTACCTGCTGTGCAAACTGATGTCCGATGACCCTTGCTGCCACCTGAGTCTGGAGGACAGAGTACTGAATGGCCTTGTGTGAGACATGATTGCCCAGGTGCGTGGGATTTGGGGGCAGCATCCTGTTCCATCTGCTTCTTGGTGAGACATCACCATGCCTGTACTGAAATCGTGCTACTATGATGCCAGAAGAAATTCTACCAGCTTGTGTGGTCAGCTTTTCCCTTTATAACATACTTGGAAAACAAAGGACACTGTTACCCTTGTCTATTCAACA
>PVKH010036362.1:0-11604 GCA_004027955.1 Chaetophractus vellerosus | reverse complement strand
GGGGGGAGACAAAGCAGACATAGAAGAACACACAAAAAAAATGAACAAACAGCAAGAGCAAGCAGAAAAGGGGAGGGATATGTACAACAACAACAACAAAAAAAATCCAATCCTTTTCTGGTACTTTGCATTGGCAGCCCTGTGGCATAGTAAGACAAGGAACCAAAGGAAAATATGGACAGAAATAAACTAAATATGGATATAGAACTAAAGGGTACAAAGACATTCCATGAACAAGAAGAATTAGAAAGTTAAAAAGAAAACTTATTGAGATGAGAGCACAATAATGGAGATTAAAAATACACTAAAGGTATAGAAAAGCAGATTTGAACAGGGCAAAAGAAAGAATCAGCAACTAAGACTGGGCAATTGAAATCATACAATCAAAATAGGAAAAAGAATGGAAAAGGTGTCAGAGTTTTTAGGACATCAGGAAGCATATCAATGTACACTTACAGGAATTCCAGAAGGAGAGGAGAAGGAAAAAGGGGCAGAAAGACTATTTGAGGAAATATTGGCCAAAAATTTCCCAAATCTTGCAAAAAACATAAATACACATGTCCAAGAAGCAAAGTAACTCCAAGCACAATAAAACCTAACAGACCTACTCCAAGACAGATGCTAATCAAAATGTCAAATGCAAAAGATACAGAGAGAATTCTGAAAGCAGCAAGGGAAAAGCAAAAGTCACAGGGATTCTGAAGGCAAAATGTCGATTTTTCATCAGAAACTACGGAGGCAAGAAGGCAATGGTGTGCTATATTTAAAGTTCTGAAAGAGGATAATTGCCAGCCAAAAATTCTTTATCTGACAAAACTGTTCTCCAAATATGAGAGATATTCACAGGGAAGCAGATGTAGCTCAGATGACTGGGCTCCCGCCTACCATGGGAGGTCGCTGGTTCAGATCCCAGTACCTCCCAAAAAAGACAGCGAGCTGGCATGATGGGCAGGCATGGCAAGCTGACACAACAAGAGACACAAGAAGAAAAAACATAATGAGAGAACAAAAGCCAGGAGCAGAGGTTCCCAGTGCCTCCTAAAGAAGACAGTGTGCTGACACGACCGGCAGGCGTGGCAAGATGATGCAACATGATGACACAACAAGAGATGTGGGGAGGAAAAGCATAATGATAAATACAACAGAACAGGGAGCAGAGGTGGCTGAAGTGATTAGGCACCTCCCTCCCACATCAGATGTCCTGGGTTCGGCTCCCAGTGCCTCCTAAAGAAACAAGATGAACAGACACAGCAAGTGAAAATCAAGGGGATGGAGAGAAATAAATGAAATAAATCTTTAAAAAAAAAGATACTCACAAATAAACAAAACAAGTGAGTTCATCACCAAGAGACGTGCCTTGCAAGAAAAGCTAAAGGTAGTTCTTCAGGTTGAGAAAAAGAACAATTAGTGCCATTGATTTGTACATTTAAAAATGGTCAAGGCAGGGTCCGGCTGTAGCCCAATTGGTAGGGTGCCGGTTTACCACATAGGAGGCCCCGGGAACCGAACCCAGGGCCTCCTTGAGCGGGCAGACCGCCTTGAGAAGGCAAGCCGCCGCAAGTAGGCAGGCCACCGTGCAGTGAGCTGACTCGGCAGGTCACCGCAGCGGGGAGAAACAAGCAGACACAGAAGAATGCAAAAATCAACACAGCAAGAACAAGCAGAAAGGGGGGGATATGTAATAAATAAAAACAAAAAAATAGTCAAGGCAACTTCTGGGAAGATGGCAGATTAGAAAGACACGGGACTCTCTTCTCTCCCAGAAAAATAGCTGCAGGACAGCCTGAAAGGGCCTTTAAAAAGTGTTCTAGGATTTAGGACACCAGGGAAAGACTGGAAACCACGCAGAAGAGAAAGGGGCAAAGGAAAAGAATAGCAACGGTGAAACTGTGAGTTAAAAGCTGCAGCTGCAACTGCCGGCACCCTCTCCCACCTATAGACATGTTTGAATTCTCAGGCGTTGGGGCTGGTGGCTATTTACAAATGGAATCCAGGAATCCACCTCCCCAAGAGAGGGGATAAAGAGGAGCATAGCCTAAGGTTGACTTGGCTTTTGACCCACAAATTTGGTCTGCTGTGTCCCACAAGCCCTTCCAGACTGGGTGAGTCCCCCCATTGTTTGCCATGGGAGCCAGCAAGGGGCGAATCTCCCTCTCTACTGACCAAGAATATTTGTTGAGGATGCAGAGGGGAGTGGAATTATTTCCTACCCGGGAAAAGGGAGGGGGCTGCCAGCAAAGGTTGGAGAACTGCCTCTGAGAAAGTTTGAATTATGAGGCTCTTGGCCTCCAGACAGGATACTATATCCCATTGATCTCATCAGTGTTGCACCAAACACTATGACCAGGCTTTGAACTGGGAGGGCTGTCAGAGGGTGCCATCTCCTGGTGGACCAAGGAAGTGCACATAAGGAAATTAAAAATAAATAAGAGGCTTTTTCTGGCCTTTACAGCCTCCCACCCCAAGGCCCTTGGAAGCAGGTCTGCAACCCACTCCTAAATAATCAGTAGGTCAAAGAAGAGATTGCAAGTGAAATTAGTAAATATATTGAGACAAATGAAAATGAGAACACAACTAATCAAAACTTATGGGATACAGCGAAGGCAGTGCTGAGAGGGAAATTTATAGCCCTAAACACCTATATTTTAAAAGAAAAGGCTAAAATCAAATGTATAATTGAACAGCTGAAGAAAACTAGAAAAAGAACAGCAAACCATTCCCAAAGCAAGAAGAAGGAAAGAAATAATAAAGATTAGAGTGTGTTTTGGTTAGCCACGGGTGTGCCTTTTGAAATACACCAAAGATTGGTCGGTCTTTATAAAGGGTATTTATTTGGGGTAGATGCTTACAGTTACCAGGCCACAAAGCATAAGTTTCTTCTCCTACCAAAGTCCACGTGTTGGAGCAAGATGGCTGCCGATGTCTCCAGGGTTCAGGCTTCCGGGTTCCTCTGTTCCCAGGGCTGCATTTCTCTCCGGGCTTAGCTTCTGCTTCTTCCACAAGTTCAGCTGTAGACCACGAGATTTCTATGCGTTGCGTCTCTCCACAAGGCAGCTGTAGACTATCGGGCGAATGGCTCACTCCAACATCAGAACTGCTTCTCAAATCCACTTCACTAAATCTCTGCAACTCAGATCTGCTGTCTAGCCTTTATACTTGAGACCACACCCACCGAGGGGCGGGGCCCAACACCCTCCTGAGGTGGCCCAGTTAATGCCCTTATCATAACTTAATCATGCCCAGATGAACAGATTAGTTTACAAGAATAATCCAATTTATATTTTTGGAATTCATAATTAAATAAAACTCTGAAACCATTACAGAGTGGAAATAAATGAAATTGAAAAAAAAATAGAAAATCAACAAAACCAAAAGCTAGTTCTTTGAGATCAATAAAATTGACAAACCCTTAGTTATACTAACAAAGAAAAAGAAAAGGCACAAATATAATCAGAAATGAAAGAGGGGAAGTTACAACTGACCCCATAGAAATAAAAAGGATCATAAGATGATATTATGAGAATCTGTGTGCCAACAAACTACGCAACCTAAATTAAATGGACAAATTCCTAGAAATGCACAAACAACCTACATGATGCTACAGGAAATGCAAGACCTTAACAAACCAATCACATTTAAAGAGATTGAATCCATCATCCAAAATCTCCCAACAAAGAAATTCCAGGACTAGATGGCTTCACAAGTGAATTCTACCAAGGATTTCAAGAAGAATTAACACCAGTCCTGTTTAAACTCTTCCAAAAAATTGAAGAGGAAGGAAAATTACCCAATAAACTTTATGAAGCCAGCATCACCCTAATACCAAAGCCAGAAAAAGATACTAAAAGAAAAGAAAATTACAGACCAATCTCTCTAATGAACATAGATACAAATATTCTCAACAAAATACTTGCAAATTGAATCCAACAGAATATCAAAGACTTATCCACCATGACCAAGTGGGATTTATTCCTCGTATGCAAGGGTGGTTCAACATAAGAATATCAATTAATGTAATACACCGCATTAACAAGTTGAAGGGAAAAAAAACACATAATCATCTTGACCAATCCAGAAAAGGAATTCGACAAAATCCAGCATCCATTCTTGATAAAAAAGCACTTCAAAAGATAGGAATAGAAGGAAAATTCCTCAATATGATAAAGGGCATATATGAAAATCCTACAGCAAACAGCATACTCAATGGGGAAAGGTCGAAAACTTTCCCTCTAAGATCAAGAAAAAGGCAAGGATGCCCACTGTCACCATAGTTATTCAACATTTTGCTTGAAGTTCTAGATAGAGCAATTAAGCAAGAAAAACTAAATAAAAATCATCTAAATAGGAAAAGAGGAAGTTGTGATGGTTTGAGTTTGAATTAATTATGAATTCCAAAAATATAAATTAGATTATGTTTGTAAGCTCATCTGTTCATCTGTGCATGATTAAGTTATGAGTAGGGCGTTGATTGCCACGTCAGTGAGACGTTGAGCCCCACCCCTCGGTGGGGGTGGTCTCAAGCAGAAGCAGAGATTGGAGAGAAGCAGAGAGGAGATTTGGAGAAGGAGATTTTGAGAAGCAGTTCTGATGCTGGAGTGAGCCGTTCGCCCGATAGTCTACAGCTGCCTTGTGGAGAGACGCAACGCATAGAAAGCCCATGGTTTACACCTGAACTCGTGAAGGAAACAAGCTAAGCCCGGAGAGAAACGCAGCCCCGGGAACAAAGGAATCCAGAAGCCTGAATCCTGGAGACATCGGCAGCCATCTTGCTCCAGGGCATGGACTTTGGTATGGGAAGAAATTTATGCTTTGTGGCCTGGTAACTGTAAGCTTCTACCCCAAATAAATACCCTTTATAAAGACCGACCAATCTTTGCTATATTTCAAAAGGCACGCCTTTGGCTGACCAAAACAGAAGTAAAACTCTCACTGCTCATGGATGACATGACCCCATATTTAGAAAATTCTGAAATGTCTACCACAAAGCTATGTGAAGTAATAAACAATTTCAGGAAAGTGGCAGGATACAAGATTAACATGCAAAACTCAGTAATGTTTCTGTACACTAGTATTGAACAATCTGAGGAGGAAATTGGGGGGAAAATTCCATTTACAATAGCAACAAAAGGCTCAAATACACAGGAATCAATTTAACCAAAGAGATACAGGGCCTATATGCAGAAAAGTACCAAACAGGAAAGCGGATGTGGCTCAAGGGGTTGGGTATCAGTCAACCATATGGAAGGACTGGGGTTTGATCCCCGGGACCTCCCAGTAAAATTAAAAAAAAAATTTTTTTAAAAGGTGAGCCAGGCCTGTGTGCAGGGAGCTGAGCCATGCAGTAAGATGATGACATAACAAAAGAGAGACACATGGGACAGCCAATGTGAGATGTGCCAGAAACCAGGAACTGAGGTGGTGCAAGTGACAGGGTGCCTCTCTCCCACATCGGAGGTCCCTAGGATCAAATCCCAGTGAAGCCTGGAGGAGAAAAATGAGAAGAGAAGGCAAAATACAGACACAGAAGATCACCCAGTGAATGGACACAGACAGCAGGCAGCGGGAGAGGGAGCAACTCATAGAACTGTACACCAAAAAGAAAAAAATTAAGTCTATTTTAAATTTAAAAAAAAGAAAATTACCAAACAAGGTTAAAAGAAATCAATGAAGATATAAACAAATGGAAAGACATTCCGTGTTCATGGATTAGAAGACTAAATATCATGAAGATGTCAATCCTACACAAATTGATTCATAGATTCAATGCAGTAACAATCAAAATTTCAACAGACTTCTTTACTGAAATAGAAAAGGCAATTACCAAATTCATTTGGAAGGGGAAAGTGCACCCAAATAGCCAAAAGCATTTTAAAAATGAACAGTGTGGAAAGACTTTCACTGCCTGACCTTGAAACATATTACAAAACTGCAGTTGTCAGAACAGCATGGTATAAAGTGGAATAGAATTGAAAGTCCAGAAATAAACCCTAGGGCAACTGGTTTTCGACAAACCTACCAAAGCCATGTTAATGGAACAAAACAGTCTCTTCAACATATCGTGCTGGGAGAACTCCTGTCTCATTCCCTATACAAGAATCAACTCAATATCAATCAAAGACCTAAATATAAAAGCCAGGACAGTAGTTAAATATAAAACTACTGGGGCCGGCTCGATAGCCCAGTGGATAGGGCGCCAGCATACCACATGGGAGGCCCCGGGTTCGATTCCCGGGGACCTCTCCTAGCGGGCAGACCGCCTTGAGAATAGCAAGCCGCCATGGGCGGGCCGGAGCCGCCGTGGGCAGGGCAAGAAGCTGCCACGGACATGGCAAGAGCCGCCACAGGCAGAGCAGGTCGCCCACGGATAGAGCGCAGCCAGCCACCCGCGAACTGAAAGCCAGCCGTGAACGGACGCAGAGACCGCCCACAAGTGGGGAAAGCCGCGCCTGCGCAGTGACCACTCTCGGCACGTCGCCGCAGCGGGGGGAAGGGGAGATATGTAATAAAAATAAATAAATCTTTAAAAAAAAAAAAACTACTGGAAGAAAATGTACGGACACATCTTAAAGACCTTGTGGTATGTGGTGGTTTCTTGGACCTAACATCCAAAGCATGAGCAACAACAAAAAATAGATGAATGGGACCTCCTCAAAATTAAACACTTTTGCACCTCACAGGACTTTGTCAAAAGGATGTAAAGGAAGCCAACTCAATGGGAGAAGATATTTGGAAATCACATATCCGATAAGGGTTTAATATCCGTGATTTATAAAGTGACCATACAACTCAGCAATAAAAAGACAAATGACCTGATTAAAAAATGAGCCAAAGACTTGAATAGACATTTGTCCAAAGAAGAAATACAAATGGCAAAAAAAAAAACATATAAAAATCTTCAGCATCACTAGCAATTAGGGAAATGCATATCAAACCTACAATAAGATATCGTTAGAATGGCCACTATTAAAAAGACAAAGTGTTTTTGATGAGGATGTGGAGAGATAGGGACACATTCACTGTTGGTGGAAATGTAGAATGGTACAACCACTGTGGAAGACTGTTTGGCAGTTCCTAAAAACGTTGAATATAGATTTGCCACGTGACCAGCAGTACCACTACTGGGTATATACCTAAATAACTGAGAGCAGTAACACGAACAGACATCTACACACTGATGTTCAAAGCAGCGTTATTCACAATTGCCAAAAGGTGGAAACAACACAGTGTCCACCAACCGATGAATGGATAAACTGTGGGGTATACACACAAAGGAATATTATGCAGCTGTAAGAAGAAATGAAGTCATGAAGTACATGACAATGTGGATGAATCTCAAGGACATTATGTTGAGTGAAGCAAGCCAGACACAAAAGAACAAATAAAGTATGATTGTGCTACTATGAACTAAATAAACTGTGTAATCTCATGGAGTTAATCACTTGTATATGGGTCACTAGAAAATAGAATGAGGTTAGAGAATGCAAAGCTGAGGGTTAACTTGTGCACAATTGGTAAAGAGGCTGTGTGTTAATCTTTGGAAATGAATAGAAAAGGTGAAAGCACAACATAACGTTTATAACTAGCAGTACTCTTATGTGGATATGAAAGTGGTTTAAAGGGAAAGTCTAAGGTCATGTGTATTACTAAAAGGAAAGCTAAAAAATGCAACATGGGAATGTATAGCATAGTAAAACCGCATGTGAAATATGAACATGGGTAAAATTGCATATATAAGACCATTTTTCTTTGAAACTGAACTAATTCATATTAATACTACAAGATGTTAATATCAGACCAAAATAAGCCATTATGCTAAGTGAAAGAAACCAGACACAGTGCTACATATTGTATAATCCCATTTATATAAACTGTAAACATAAATCAATTTATAAAGACAAAATTAGATTAGTGGTTATGTAAAGGTGGAGAAGGATAGAAAGATTGAGAGGTGACTGCTAAAGAGTGTAGAGTTCTTTTTGAAGTAATTAAATGGATTTAAAATTTTTTATGGTGATGAATGCACAACATTGTGATTATATTAAAAGCCATTGATTATACACTTTGGAGAGATTGTTTGGTATGTAAATATATCTCAATAAAACTGCTTAAAAATAAATAAATAATTGTGCAAGAATAGCCAGAAATAGCAGCTGCATATGGCAAGGGAAGCATAGAGAGATTGAGAGGTGAAGAATTTTCTTGTTTGTCTGTTTTTTGTTTATTGTTATTATTATTGAAATAATGAAAATGCTCTGACAATGATTGAAGTGATGAATGCACAATTATGTGATTATACCAAACACCACTGATTGTACACTTTGGATGAATTGTATGCTATATTAATATGTATAAAATTTATTTGTTTTAAAAAACCCAACAGTATAGTATCCTTAGTATGTACATCTACTCTTTATTTCTTGTATGGTTTAGAATACAATTGAATAAGTATCATATTTCCATGTTATGGACTTGGAAAATAGAAAGAGTTGTGTGACAAAAACAACATAAATAGGGGAAACAGGTGTAAGAGCAGAGATTGTGTGTGCTATTGAATGTAAGTTGTTATCTTTTTGAACTATTACATTCCGGACTAAAGTTGTTTAATCCAATCCCAGAGTAACCACAAAAAATGTATTTAAAATATATACAGAAATAGAAATGAGAAAGAGATCAGTCAGTTATATCACAAAGGATGAACTATACCCCAAAAAAGTCTGCAATAAAGGAAAAGAAGGACAAAAAGATATGATATATAAGAAACAACAGGGGCCGGCCACATAGCCCAGTGGATAGGGCGCCGGTGTACCACATGGGAGGCCCCGGGTTCGGTTCCCGAGGACCTCTCCTGGTGGGCGGGCCGCCTTGAGAGGGGCGGGCCGCCGTGGGTGGGCGGAGCTGCCATGGGCAGGGCAAAGGGCTGCCACGGATGGGGCGGGGCTGCCACGGGCAGGGCAGGTCGCCCGGGAACCGAACGGAGCGCAGCCTGCCGCCTGCGAACTGAAGTGGAGCCGGACATGGATGGAAGCAGAGGCCGCCCACAGGCGGGGCAAAGACTGGTCTTGGCATGTCACCGCAACGGGGGGAGACAAGAGCGGACGGGGAGGAGCACAGGAATGGACACACAGCGGGAACAAGCAGAAAGAGGGGGGTGGGGTGGGGAATGTAATAAATAAAAATAAATCTTTAAAAAAAAAAAAAGAAAGGACAAGATGGCTCCCTTAGTAATTATACCAAATGTAAATAGATTAAACCCCCATTTTAGTTTCCTAGGCTGCTTAAGCAAATACCATGAAATGCTTCAATTTAAACAATGGGAATTTATTAACTTATGATTTTGAGGCTAAACAAAAGTAAAAATCAAGGCATCATTAAGGTGATGCTTTCTCCGAAGGACTGTGGTATTCTGGGGCTGTCTGAGGGTGAACCTTGGGCCTTAGTTTGTCACATGGAAAGTGTTTTTGTTCACAAAAAGCCTCTGGGAGCAATATACCAGAAAAGGACTGGGTTTTAAAATAGGAATTTATTAGAATAAAAGCTTATAGTCCTGAGGCCATGAAAGTGTCCAAATCAAGGCATCATCAAGAGATCCTTTCTCATCAGCAGCTATGGGTGATCAGGCACATGACATCATCCGCTCATCTTTCCCCTCTTCTCTGGACCTCGTTGCTTTCAACTTTTGACTAAAGTGGCTTCTTCTCAACCTCTGTGTTCTGTTCTGGCTCTTGGTGCCTTTTCTTTCACTTCCTGGGTTCCTCTCTGTCTCTGCAGTTCTTTTCTGTGTCTGCAGCTTTTTATTCCTCCATTTATAAAGGCCTCCAGTGAGAGGATTAAGACTCACCCTGGGTCACACAGTCTAATCACAGCGCCCTAACTGAAGTAAAAATATAAAGGTCCCACCTAGAATAGGTTTACATACACAGGAATGGATTAACTGTAAGGATATGATTTTCTGGGGTCCACAAAAGCTTCAGACTGTCACAGCGAGGCACATGGTGGCATCTCCTGGTCTTTCCCTTCTCTTCCAGGTTTCTTTGATGTTCAGCTCTGACTGCTTCATCTGTAGCTTTTTCTCTCTTTGTCTGAATTTCATTCTCTTATAAAGGACTCTAATAATAAAATTAAGAACCATCCTGATTGAGGTGGACTACACCATAACTGAAGTAACCTCATGAAAAGGTCCTACTTACATGAGGAATCGATTAACTTTAAGAACATGTTTTTCTGGAATATATGCACCACACTCCCCAGTCAGAAGACACAGATTGGCAGAATGGATTTAAAAAGCTTGTCAGGTTTACAGGAGACCCACCTTAAACCCAAATGAATAAATAGGAAAGTAAAAGAATGGAAAAAAATATTCCATGCAAATCGTAACCAAAAAAGAGCTGGAGTAGTTATTCTAATATTAGACAAATAGACTTTAAGTCATACTGTTACAAGAGACAAAGAAGGACACTATATATTAATAAAAATAGTCAATCCAGCAAGAGGAAATAACAATCATAAGCATTTATGCATCTAACCATAGTGCCCCTAAATACATGAGGCAAACATTAACAAAACTGAAAGGAGAAGTAGACACTCCTACAATAATAGACGGAGACTTCAATTCACCATTTCCTCCAATGAATAAAACATCTTGATAGATCAATAAGGAAACAGAGAACTTGAGCCATATTATAAATGAACTAGACCTAACAAATATACAGAACACTGCACCCCAAGCACAGCAGAGTACATATTTTTCTCAAGTGCACATGGATCATTCTCCAGGATAGACCACATGTTAGGTCACAAAATGAGTCTCAGTGAATTTTAAAAGATTAAATTATACAAAATATCTTCTCTGACCACAATGGAATGAAACTAAGAATCAACAGGGAGAACTGGAAAATCTACAAATATATGGAATTTAACACATTCTTAAACATCCATTAGGTAAAGAGGAAAATCAGGAAATATTTTGAGACAAATTAGCTAGCTAGCCAGACAGAAAAAAAAAAGAAGATGCAAATAACAAAAATCAGGGATTGGGGGGGAGGGAGGATTTACTACCAACCACACAGAAATAAAAAGGATTATAAGAGGGTACTATAAACAATTGCATGCCAACAAATCAGATAACCTAGATGAAGTGGACTAATTCCTAGAAGCACATAAACTACCTATACTGACTCAAGAAGAAAGAATATCTCAACAGACCAGTAACAAGTAGAGAGATTGAATCAGTAATCCTAACAAAGGAATGCCCTGGACGAGATGGCTTCACTGATGAAATCTATCAGACATTAAAAGAAGAATTACCACCAATACTGGTCAAACTCTTCCAAAAAATTGAAGAGAGAAAACACTTCCCGATTTATTCTTCACCCCAATACCAAAGCCAGATAAAGATATCACACAAAAAAGAAAATTACAGACTAATATACCTCATGAATATAATGCAAAAAGCCTCAACAAAACACTAGCACACCAAATCCACTAGAACATTAAAATTATATATCATGTCCAGGTGGGAATTATCTCAGTTATGCAAGCATGGTTTAACCTAAGAAATTCAAACAAAATAATAAACTACATTAATTGAATGGGGGGGGGGGGAAA
>PVKH010036361.1:0-11601 GCA_004027955.1 Chaetophractus vellerosus | reverse complement strand
CTGCTCTCAATCTGCTTCTCTCCATCTGCTTTTCTACTTGAGACCACGCCCACCGAGGGGCAGGGCTCAATGTCTCACTGACATGGCAGTTAACGCCCTACTCACAACTCAATCCTGCCCAGATGAACAGACCAGCTTACAAACATAATCTAATCTATATTTTTGGAATTCATAATTAAATCAAACTCAAACCATTACAATGTATATCTTATTTTGTTTTTATTTCTCTTTTTATCTTTTTAGTTATTTTTACCAATAATATTCTCTCCTACACTTTCCTCTAACCCTCTCTCTCCTGTTTTTTCCTTTCAACCTGCAGAACTCCTTTTAGTATTTCTTGAAGGGCAGGTTTCTTGTTGAAAAACTCTCTTAATTTCTGTTTATCTGTGAATATTTTGAACTCTCCCTCATTTTTTTAAAGCCAGATTTGCTGGATAGTGAATTCTTGGCTGGAATTTTTTCTTTTATATCCTTAACTATGCCATGGCACTTGCCTTCTTTCCTCCATGGTTTCAGATGAGAAATCAGCACTTGATCTTATTGCGCATACCTTGAATGTGAAAGATCTCTTTTCTCTTGCTTCTTTCAGTATTCTCTCTTTGTCTTGAGCATTGGACAGTTTGACACATATGTGCCTTGGAGTAAGCTTGTTAGGATTTATACTATTTGTGGTGTGCTGCACTTCCGGGACATGTACATCCATGTCCCTCAAAAGAGTTGGGAAATTTTCAGCCATTATTTCCTCTGAAACTCCTTCTGCCCCCTTTCCCTTCTCTTCTCACTCTGGGATGCCTATAATGCATATATTTGTGTGTTTCCTGTTGTCATTCAAATCTCTAAGTCCCTGCTGTTTTTTTCCTAGCTTTTTATCTATCTATTCTACTATCTGTTTGATTTTAGAAGTACAGTCTTCGACTTCACTAATCCTTTCCTCTGCCTGTTCAAATCTGCTGTTATGTGCTTCCAGTGTATTTTTTATTTCTTGCATTGTGCCTTTCATCACCATCATATCTGTCATCTTTTTGTGTATGTTTACATTTTCTTCAGTATGTTCTTCCTAATATCCTTTAACTCTTCCTTCACTTTTTAAATTTTTCATGATATTTGTTTGGACATCCTTGATTTAGATGTTCCACTTTCTGCATCTCCTCCTGTTTTTTATTTTGTTCATTAGACTGGGCCCTGTCTTCCCATTCCTTAGTATGGCTTGTAATTTTTTGTTGGTGTTTAGGCATCTATTTATCTTGATGGCTTATTCAGTTGGTTAGCTTCTCTTTCTATTCTAGGGTTTTGTTTTGTTATATTTGTGTGGGGTAAGATTCCTTTTTTGACACTTAGTTCCTCTTATTCTATATATTTTCAGTGTGTCTGTGTTCCTTTGAAAAAAAAATAGGACCAGGGAAAAAGGAAAGAGATATGAAGAGAAAAGAATCATAACAGTAGTAGTAGTAGTAACGTAGAAAAGGAACCACAGAAGGGCTAGGAAAATAAATAAGTAATATGAGTAAAGCATTTTTAAAAATTACAAAGGAATAAGAATAAAAAAGGTGGAATAGAAAAGTTGAAACAAGGAACAAAATAGAAGGAAAAAAATAAAATGAATTAAAAGGCCAGAATGATGAGAAGAGAGAAAAAGAGAAAAAGAAAAAAGAGAAAGAGAAATAAAAAACTGAAGGTCAAACAAAAAGAGGTGGAATGAAAGAAAAACAACAGAAAACAGAAGATAGGAAAATGAAAGAAAGAAAAGAAATAAAGGAGGTAGAAAAAATAAGTAAAAAAGGAAGCAAAGAAAAGGGAATGACAACAAACAAGAAACAAAACAAGAGTAACAAAAACCAAAGCCCAAGAAAAACAGCCTTCCCTTTTAAGCCCCTAAGGAGCTTTTCAGGCCATAGGTGCTCATTAATCAATCACCCTTCAGTCTGCCCTCCAAAGGTGATGTACTGGATTTTAGCAAATAAAATAAAGAAAGAAGAAGAAGAAGAAAAAAGGAACCAATAAAATATAAAAACTAATAGATCTAAGAATACCTAAAAAAAACCCCAACTATATGTTCCCTATCTTAAGGTACCAGCTGGGTACCTGCTAACTTGGTGGATCACTCCCTGGATCACTTCTCTAAGGAGACCTGGGAATTGAACCACGGACCTCATATGTGCAAGGCAGGAATTCCTCCACTGAACTATACCAACTCCTCAGCCTAAGTAGGCTTCTGAAAGCTTATCTGAGTCTTCCTGCTCTGTTCCCTCAGGCGAGTTAGGCTTCTAACAGTTTGCCAAGCGTGGCTAGTTAGGCGCCTGTCTCCATCCACTTTCTACCTTAGTTCCCCTTTCTCCTAGGTGGGCTGGGTGTGATAGCCTTCCTGATCAGAGCCCCTTTCCCCTCTCCCCATGGCTGCCTCAATGCTGGCTGGCGTCCCCTCCAAGATCCAAAGGGGGCTCAGCTGGCCAAACTCACCAAAAAGAAACCACTCTCCACCCTCTGGCAGACCCCTCTTCCTCTCAGGGAATGCTCCCCCCCCCCACACACACACTCAGTTGGTTGCAGTGAGTCAGGGGCTTTACCGAGGCTATGTGTGCAGTTTGCAGCAACAGGGGCCAGTAACTCATGTTTTTTCTTTAGCTTCTTTACCTATCTTGTTCCCTCCTGGATGATGTGTTAAACTTTCCCATTCTATATATCTCCAAAGCAGCTCCCTCAGAGAGGTTTTTGCCCTTTCTCCATTCTTTTTTGTGAGATAGTTGGACTCTGCCTACCTACTTTGTATGCATGATATGCATTAAAATAAGATTTGTTGTGTTAGTGATGAAAATTTTAATGTATAATGAAGGCAAATTATGTATTGCTTTACCTAAAACCAAATAGCTATACATGGTGGAGTGGGTAATTAATCCCTGACATCTGGTTCCAAATTATTTCCATTATTCCACTTTGTAAGGCATTATTTTTAGAGAATATCTTTATCCTACCTTATTAAGTTATTAATTTCCTGCAATGGGCCCAGTGGTGGGATGTTATGGCTCACATATAATTCTACACTGGAGGAGTGAAAAACATTGTTATTTGATGTGCCTCAAATGGGTCGGGCTTTATAATATATTAGAGGGACAATAAGTTACCAAATTTCATATTCCTTCTATTACAACTGTTTCTTGGCCCAAATACCTATTCCCAATTTATTATCCTGAGGTCATGGGAATTAATTTCAGCTCATTCTGAAATAAATATTTTTAATTTTTTGGTTACTATATGATGACATCAAAACAATGTAATTTAGTTATTTAGTGGGATTTATACATCAAAAGGCTTATAAGGAATCATAATTTATGTATATTATTCATTGTTTCATGCTGGAAATATACTATGTGTACATGAACAGAATTACTTTTTTAAAAGTGTCAGCACAATGACCAAAGTGAAAAGTAAAAATAGAACTTGTGCTCTATACAGAAAATCTATTTCAAGCACACCAGATGTAAAATCAAAAGTTGGATCAAAACGTAATTACTTTCCTCATCTCATTTGACAGAAAGATCTTCTGGAATGTAAATACAAAATTCTGCTGAAAATTACTTGGCATGAAGAGACTAGATTGCTGAGAGCAGTAAAATAATTTGAGATACATGTTCAATCCTGGCCTGTACATGCGTTGCTATGTATTAAACATTTAAGTAAGGAATTAGAGTCAGTATATATGTCATCTCTGGTTAGTTGATTTACTATCATGAGATGTCAAGAGCAAGTGAGTTTACTCCTGCCAGATTGCAGAGTTCTTTATCATCTTTTAGGGCTTCAGATGGGAGTGCTAAACATGATTTTAATGTATAGGTAAGAAAACTGAGACACAGTGAGGGAGAAACAACTTAATCAAGGTCACTCAATTTTTTAGTAGCTATACCAAGTGTATTAGTTTTCTACTACTTTGTAACAAATTACCAAGCATTTAATGGCTTCAAGCAACACCCATTTATTATCTCATAGTTTCCATTGGTCAGGAGTGTCGGCACAGCACAGCTGCAATCCCTGCTCAGATTATCCGAAGGCTGAAATCATAGTATTGTCTGGGGCTGCAACCTCATTTGAGGCTCAGGTCCTCATCCAAACTCACTGGTTGATGACATTCTCCAGTCCCTTGTATCTGTAGAACTGAGATCAAAACTTTCTTGCTGGCTGTCAATGAGGGACCATTATCAGATCCTAGGTCACCTGACATTCCTTATCATGTGGTCCTTTCCAAGACATGGCAGTTTGTTTCTTCAAGACCAGCTTGTAATCTAGGCATCTTCAAATCTCTCTGACTTCTTCCATTTCCAATCTCTATACCTTTAAAAAAGGCTCACTATTTTTGGTGGAGAAGGAGATTATACATGGGATGCATACCAGGAAGTGAAAAACTTGGTGGGGGGACATCTTAGAATTCTGCCTTCTATATTGGGTCTAGAACATGAGGTCCCTTCACTTCCTTTTCAAGTGTTTTCATTTTCATATGTCAAGAATGAAATATTAACCAGATTTATATGTGTGTACTATCCTTATTTTTCTTTTTTACATAGGAGAGGCCAGAATTTTAGAGTTAAGCAGAGATACCTTTGAGATTAAACAACTAAATATTAATTGAAACTTTGCATTCAAACATTTTTGAGATTATGTTCTTCAGGACATAATTATGGCTCCAAGAAATGTCATAAAATTTTATATGCACAGACATCATCTGGGACTAGTAAATCCAAAAGGTGTACCTGAGATGGCCACAAATGACTGTAATTGTTACTCAGGTCAGAAACCACCTACCCTTTTCTTCAAATACTGCTTTGATCAGACTGCAGTTCAGAATTCTACTGTCTACTGAAGAGATCAGAAAAGTAGACTTGAATAGCAGCTGTGGCAATAATAGATGAAGTCTCAAACTGACAGGTACAGTGAGTGAACTCTAGTTACTCTCAAGTATTTCCATGAGTGTTACAAATAGGTCATGAAATTCAGCTTTCTATAGCCTTTGATTAAAATAAAAAATTCCTTCCCTGGAGGTCAGAAATCTGTTCTCACAATGTTGTATGTGGAGTCTTAAGCTCTTTCAAAATGTGAACTCTGTCAAAAGTCTTTAGGGAAAAAGTTATTTTTTATTATAAAGAGTTCCAGACTGGAATATTCCAGATATATATTTCTACCTAACATTTTTCATCATTTGTATATTTGAGGGACCATTAGAGGTTATCTGTGCCTTAAATTCTCCAACTAAAAATGAAGAAGCATCTTTCTCATTTCTCAGTATCATCATCTAAATTAAATTCTTCCAAGTGGAATTTTAGCATTTGTCTATAGTACATCATCCCTCATCCTCCACTAGTGAAAAAAAAGTGATCTCTATTCCTCTCTCAGTCCTAAAACTAATATGTGTTTTTTATATACTGCTTCATTCAACTTTGGTAACTATTTGTTAATTTAGTGGAAACCTCCCCTTTCTGTTATTTCCTTCCTTATTCTCATTCTTTTCATTAAATTCCATGCATACCTAGTTCTTCATACACTACTCAATTGGTCTAACGTAAGGTTTGAAATCCGATTTGATGACTTATTCTTCTAGGGTCCTAATATATTCTTTGACCATTCCTATGACTTCTTAATTTTAAAGGAAACCTGTTTTCTGC
The DNA here is from genome assembly GCA_004027955.1 of Chaetophractus vellerosus. NCBI lineage: Eukaryota > Metazoa > Chordata > Mammalia > Cingulata > Chlamyphoridae > Chaetophractus > Chaetophractus vellerosus. The sequence continues at coordinate 5,953 of PVKH010036361.1, read as the reverse complement.
CACATATCACTTTCCCTAAACACATTCTAGTGGAACCTGTACATCCCAACTCCATGAAGAGGAGGAGTTTGTACATGTGTGGTGTTAATGGTGGTGAGCTCCCAAAACACAGTTCCAGGTTATATCTGTCCCATCATTCCATAGAACTATTTATTTGAAGTGCATAATAGTTCTCTAGAATATAGAGAAAAATGATTTAAATTTGATGTATCTCCAGATCCTAGAGAGAAAAAAAAATCCCTTTTACCTTTTGATTGAGAAGTTAATGAAAATCAATGATAAATTCAAGATTAGTTTCTGTGAAACATGGGTAACTAACTCTAAAAATAGGTTTTTTCCTAAATCTTCAGTGTTCCCTAAATTGAGACCATGATATCACTCAATCTTCTAATATTAATCAACCTAACCAGTTTGTGCTAAAAAAAGACATGAATAAAATGGATTCAATTTCATTTAATGTGTTTTATTTAATTGTATTATTAAATTGAAAATGGTTATATTCATGGAAAATGAAGAGCCAATATATAAAGTTCTGTCCATGTATTTCTATTGTTTGCAATTAAGAACTCTCATCAATATGTCTGATATTCTTGGCATTTCAGTTGATAGTATGTTTGTCATCATGTGACAAAAATCCCAAATGACTATGGCTTATATAAGATAGGCAATCCTGGGCCGGCACTATGCTTCCTGTCACTGGGGATGTATGAGCTTTCTTTCTTATCTCTCTTTCTCTACCTGTTTTATCATGTTCTATAAACATATTCATAGCATTCTATCAGTTAGAGTCCTCGTAGTCCAAGGTGGCTTTCCAAGATCTACTTTTCATGCCTACCATTCCATACAAGGTAACAGAGGTAAAAAGTGCAACCCTCTCTCTAAGGCCACTCCTTATTAGTTAAATACCATATTTCTGTTTCCATCCTGATGACTTGAGATTAGTCACCTGGTCACATCTATTTGAAAGGGCATCTGGGAAATACAACCTTTTTTCTGAATTGGCATATGTTTACCAAATATGTTCTAATATTAAGGGGGAAATGAAAACATAATATTCGGGATAACTTTTGGTCCCTGCAACATCTGAACCATTACAACAACTCTCTAAAAATTTCATATCACTAGCTCTCATTCTCATATTCACGTATCACAGTGTTGAGCATTGCTGAAGTCAGTTCTCTCAGAAAACATGCCCACTTACTCTGAAAATAAAAGCAAAACAAACACAGAAAACTAACTAAACAGGAAATTTGGGGCCAAATTAATCCTTAACCTCCTAAATTTTTGTTTCAAATTTGACAATGGCAAGATTATTTATAGTGTACTATAAAAATGTTGCCAATTTATCTTTCTTCTTTATAAATCATTTTAAAAATTTCATTTGTCTTGGCAAACAACAAAAACATTTTATATTTAAGGGATTTATAACTTCTGTTGCATATGCATCTCTCTTATAAAAGAAATTTATTGAGTTTATTAAGCATAATTCTGGATAGCCAGAAGATGACATGAAATATTTAATATGTGGAAAGAGAAATTATGGTATACAACTAATAAAAAACACAAAAAAAGCAAAACAAAAAATTCCCTACACACTTGGGAAAATACTGTTTATTATTCATGGCAATGAGTAGCATTCAGAATTACTTATAAATGTGTTTAAGCAATCAACAACTAGCCTCAGTAAACATGCTTTTGAAAATGAAGGATTGCAGTCCTTCACGTCTGAAAGTCAGTCAGTCAGGAACAAACTCACTTCAATAATCATGTCTTTCAACCAATGAAAAATAAGCTCACTTGAGTAACCACTGTTCTAAAGATGATGTCAACCAACATTTACTTCTGGAAGTTCATGGATTCTTGAACTCCAAGCCTCCCAAAGACTCTATATATGGTCAGCAGTCTATATTGCTTGGAGAGAACTTGCCTGATCAGCATACATTCCCCACACTATAGTTAGCAATAAATTCAGGTGTGTCTGCCTGTCTATGTATATTTACCTTCATTGGAATTCATTGAGTTTCCTGGATCTCTATGTTGATGTTTTTCATCAAATTACTAAATTTTCCGACGTTTTTCTTCTTGAAATACTCTAACCTCTTTTTCTAGGTGTCCAATTATACTTGTTTGATTTGGTTTGATATTGCCCTGCAGCTCACTGAAGCTCTGTTCACTTTTTTTTTTCCAGTCTTTTTTCCTCCCTTTGCTTCATTTTGCACAGATTCTATTACCATGTATTCAAATTTACTGAGCTTTACTTCTATAGTTCTGAACTGTCATTGATTCTTTCCTGTTAATTTTTCATTTTTTAATTTATATGTGTGCAATTTGGCTCTTTTAACAATATACATCTTCCATTTCTCTCCACATTATGTTCTTGTTTTCTTTTAAATACTCAAACATAACTTTTTAAAAAAGCTGCTTAAATATCTTCGCTAGTTCCATCTACTGTCATCTCTGAGTCTGGTTCTATTCCCATTCTTCTCTCCTTCTGGTTTGTAGATCATGATTTCCTGCTTCTTGCCATTTCTAGTAATTTTTCATTGGATGCTGATCATTGTGAATGTTATGTCTGGATTTCTCTTTACCTCCTTGATGGAATATCAGGTTTCACTTTAGCAGGTACATAAGCCACATGTGGATGAGTTTGATCCTTTCAAAACCTGCTTTTAAACTTTGGGTGGTTTAAAACAATTCTCTTGCATATGTCGAGTAACCTAAAATGCAGGACTAATTGAGCCCCACTACAATGCTTTAAGTTCTCTGGCATTTCCCCTGAATGCCTCACATGGTGACTAATCACTCTCCACTATAGTTGGCTTGAAGTGGAAGATGCCCATTTCCTGTGTGTTGGGAATTGTTCAGCTGGCTACTCTTCTGTTAATCTTTACTTTGCTTTGTGGGGATTAAGGCTACAAAAATCTAGCCTTTTACTCAGAAAGTTCTAAAACAGACTGCTATGCAGATTGCTTGGGCTCTTTTTATGAATATCTCCTTTGTATCTGGAACTCTGGCCCACAGTGTACAATCACCTCAACTCTCCCAAATCCCAATTTACATATCCTGATACCCAGAAAACTCAGGACTTGATGATGTTTGTTTTGGTCCCTCCTCTCTTTGTCCACCATCCAAAATTTCATTTTCTGGAAGAAAGCTGGGGATTTTGTAGGACTTACCTAATTTCTATTATCAGAGATTTCACAGCACTGCCTTTCCAATACTTAAATCTCTGAAATAATATTTTAATATATTTTAGCAATTTTTCAAGTTGTTCATGGTGAGACCTTAAGAAAACTTCTTGTTTTCTGCAAAATGGCTTAAAGTCAAACTCTTCTGGAAGTATTTTGAATTTTCCTTTGCCTTAGGCCTTGCTAAAACTTTAAAGATGAAGGAAATATTTCCAAAAGCCCAGTCCATTAACCATCTGCTTCATAATTTCTCATGGTGCTTATTAAAATTCAGATTCCTGGACTTTGCCCTAATCTAATCCAAATAATCTACATTCCTAATAATCTTCCCAAGCTGACTGTTAGGCAGAATAAAGATTTAAATCTCTATGATAGGATATAGGCAGATAAAAGTACATTTAAAACATTCTTATATGTGCAATATGGGATTTACATAATTTGATTATAAAAGATGAAAGCAATTGAGGATTGAAAGCAATTGGATTTTGAACAACCCAACTGGGGATGATTTAAAGTAATAGGAGATTCTTGCTCAGATTGCTAATTATGGGCTTTAGTTTGCTATAAAATATCACTTTTGGAAGTGTCACAATATGAAAAGAGACTTTTGCTTCATGACATTTTCAATCTGTTGTATGAGATTTGAAATGTATCCAAACAGGCTCCCAATTTCCTGGAAAATATAAAGAGGTGAAAATATATAATGGACCACTATCTGGTTTATATGAGTTATCCTGACACTGAGGGTACCATGGCAAGAGGGTGAGAGGAAAGTGTTAGGTGTTGCTGACAGGTATGTATTGGAGGTATTTGGGCACAAGGCAGAAAAGAAATTAACATGATTAGGGGATTTTGTAGGACAGACTTACTGAGTAAACTGTCTTACTGAGGAAAAGCGGAAAGCACCAGAAATAAACTTTGCCTACTTTGCATCCTGTCCCAAGTAACACTTGCAAGCAGTATGAAGTCATTCCAAACTAGTGAAATTTCAAATGGATGTTGGCCTTAATTTTTCCCTTTTTAGGAAAATAGTAAATGAAAACCTTGGTAGGAGAATCTGCCTGTGGTCTGTTCTTATTTAGAATATTGGTTTATGCCAAGTAATGTTTGGAAAATGGTGGCTGCAACCTGAAACAATGCCTGCCCAAACATGCTTCTTTTCCACATATAAAAAGCTAAACTAGCTTTCTAAAACATGTCATTTTTTCAGAATAAAACTATGCATCAGAAGGGGAGATTCTATGAGATTCTAGAATGCGTAGAAGCCGTGGTACCACCCACCTTTGCTTTCAACCCCTTCAATTTGAAAGTGAGTGTTGTCAAAGCCCCAAAATGTGTATATCTATTACAGGCATTGTGCTACACTGATGAAGGATATATATGTGGGAGGTTGTGGGAGGTGTGGGAGGGTGGCATATGGGTAATCCTAAAATTTATGTGTAACATTTATGTAATCAATGTATCCTAAAAAAATATATATATATATATATATTTTTTTTTTAATCATTTACAAATAAAATAACAAAACAAAACAAACAAAAAAAAGAAAGTGAGTGTTGTCTACCTGTTTATTGTGAGGTGAGAAGAGAGAATGGCTTGCTTGTTAACACAGCCTTTGGAGCTAACTGGTGACTATGCTCAGCACTTACAGATGACTTCTACATTGCCCTTTGTTTATTTGCAGTCTTTTGCCCCTCTTGGCGCCCTCCACCCCACACCATCTCAGGAGCACTGACTGTGCAAACCATTCCTCATGAAGCAATTTGAGCAAGGGGATGATTGGGTGATTACCAAATCATCTCATTGACTGGGGAAAATAATTCAAATGTACCATATTTTCCTTGAGTTAGCAGCATAATTTGAAAAGCAGTATAATTTGAAAGTTCAGAGAGAGAGACTTTCAAAAGGAGGACAAAGATATAATACAAACTTGTTTTTAATTTACTCAGTTGAAATAATGTAATTACTGCATATTTTAGAACTGCTTTATTGCATAGATAAATCTTTCCCCACCACATCACCATACTTGGGCTAGTCAATTTTAATACTATTTATAACAAACTTTAAATTCTAAAATAGTTTTAGATTTACAGAAAAGTTGTAAAGAATATAGTAAATAAGTCTTGTGTATCCAACACCCAGTTTCCTCCATTGTTAATAGTTAGCATTAGTATGGTACAGTTGTCACAACTGATGAATCATAGTGACACATTATTATGAACTAAGTTCCATGCTTTATTTGCATTTCCTTATTTTTTCCTACTGTCCATTTTTTTTCTCTCCCAGGGCCCAAAGTACCACATTATACTTAACTTGTCTTTTCTCCTTATACTCCTCTAGACTGTAACAGTTTCTCATATGTCCCTAGTTTTTGACGATTTGCTAATTCTTTTTTGACTGAATTATGATTGGCTGGCCAAGAAGAATAGCCAAGAGAATAACTGATTGAAAAAAATAAGATTCAAAGTATTTGGTTGACTTCTAGTATATCAAAACTTGGGTTTTGGAGAAAATAGAGACAATTCCCAGTATTTTGCTGTTTTAGGTAGTTCATTGTAATTTAGGTAGACAATTCTATACTATGAATTGCCATTTAAAAATATACTTTTTGGACACACTGTCTGACCTTCCTTGTGGTGGAGGAAAAAGTCTACAAACAGAGGATAGTTTCCCCTACCAGTCTTCAGAACATATGAATTTCCTGTATTACCACAGTTTATATTAACAGCTTGAAATTGATGCAAGGTAGGGCTATTATTGTTGGA
>PVKH010036360.1:0-11605 GCA_004027955.1 Chaetophractus vellerosus | reverse complement strand
GGGCCGGCTCGATAGCCCAGTGGATAGGGCGCCGGCATACCACATGGGAGGCCCCGGGTTCGATTCCCGGGGACCTCTCCTAGCGGGCAGACCGCCTTGAGAATGGCAAGCCGCCATGGGCGGGCCGGAGCCGCCGTGGGCAGGGCAAGAAGCTGCCACGGACAGGGCAAGAGCCGCCACGGGCAGGGCAGGTTGCCCGTGGATGGAGCGCAGCCAGCCACCCGCGAACTGAAGCAAGCGCCAGCCGTGAACGGTCGCAGAGACCGCCCACAACGGGGAAAGCCGCGCCTGTGCAGTGACCACTCTCGGTGCGTCGCCGCAGCAGGGGGAAGGGGAGATATGTAATAAAATAAATAAATCTTAAAAAAAAAAAATGACTAGAACTACATCCATTAGCATTGGGTCCCAAATAAAAATTAGCTTGGTACCCATAAAAGCTACAAAGGCAATTAAGATTCTAATAATTTACATAATTGGTATGTGGGAGCTGAGCAGCTGATCTAATGTCCCTTACTGCACAGATGTTGGAAATGAGTTTCTTCCCTTCTTGAATGTCCCATTTGTGCATTCATAGTTTTAAGAGGATGTAGCACCAAGAATGATGAAGCCATAAAATAGAAAGAGCTTCTGTAACTACTCTCTGACATAGGAATCTGTGTCTTGTAGAAAATGGCCTTACCTACCTGTGACACTGGGAACTGTTAAAATTTTTTTTTGTTTGTTTGGAAGAGTGAACAATATAAAATAAGTTTTGTTCTGATTTTTCTTGAGATCATCCATGCCAAAAGATGCCATCATTATTTTGAAGCATATCACCACCAGGCGGGATGCTTCCAGCATGCCCATAATTTTAAGCACATTATATGAACGATTAAGATGCTGAACTAGATTAAAGCAACTTTTAGCTCAAATTCTATGAACTGAAAGGATTTGGAAATGATCTTTACAAAAACAAAGTTAAGCTTCCATTTTTACCTCTTCATAAAAATAATTCCTACATATCAATAATTCAGGATTAATTAGTTCATAGTTCATAGTCACACAGATTGTCTCATTTCAACCTTAAATTTTCAAAGCTATGTCTGAGGAACTGGATAACAAAGAACTCTGACCAGAAGCTGAAAATTCAGCTGATGAGAAAAAAATACTGTAGAGAAATCTGGGTTTATAACTATTTTATAAACTGTCAAGTAGCATTATTTAAATAAAAATCTTTGCTTGAATCTAAATTTTAGAAAGGAGAAAAACATTTAAGTTTCATTAGAGAAAAGTTTATGATAATGTAATTTAGGGAAGTACTAACTCTTTCCAATCATGGCAATCATTGGTTTTTGAATTCAGTGATAATTTTTATGATATCTGATAAAACTGATGATACATTTTTTAAAGATTAGTTACCCCTCCTACTGCATATATAGTGGTCAGAGTCAGTTTCACAGCAAACAACCAAAAGAAACATGAAGTTCAAAATGTCCTAATTTTTGATATCTTTGAAGTTAGTCAAAATGAGATATCTTAAAGATATCATAACATAAGACAGAAAGAATTAGTTAAGAAGTATATTAATTGTATTATGTTTAACATCCTCCAGGTGAAGAATTTATTAAAAGGAGAAATAGCACAAGCAAACAAGACAAAAATGTGTAGGGAAAACACAAAATTGAAGAGACATGCTACCTCCAGTTTCTCTATATTTCCAATAAAAAATACATTTTTGTCATTAATGCTATGTTGGAAAAGAGACACTTAGTGTAATATAAGAACTGATAAAATATCACAAATTCATGATAAAATATTAAATATCTAAATATATAACTTTCATATGTAGTATTTCAAAACAGTCAAATGAGTGTAAATATTTTAATGAGAAACTGAAATGTTATAAGTTTGTAATGGAAGTAAAGTTCACAAACCACCATATAAGGAAAAGAAAAGGAGAATTTAGAGTGGGAAATGGTATTACAGAAAGAAATGCAGTTCTATATCAATGGCAAGCGTATTTTTACCCCACTTAATATCATGCATACTTTTGGTGCTGTGTTAGAACACAGTAACTGTGTATAAAGTTGGTTACAGTCAACAAACAAGACTGAGATTTAAATATGTCGTTAATTCAGTTAACGTCTTACAGTATGAAAGAAAAGTTACAACATGCAAGCTTTTTTTTTCAATTTTCAATTCACTGACAGTTATATTTTATTAAATTACATTTAAAGACATATAAAACAAGAACAAAAAGCACTGTACATATTTCAAATCCTGATCATTTATTAGGGTTTTTTCCTGTAATAAAAATTTCTATTTTAAATATTGCTTCCGATCACACCAAATAATTTTTATTTTCTGAAAGCTAAAAATTAATTTTAAAGTAATTTATCTAAAATAATGAATACATTATATAATTTACTCAGATTTAATTTATTTAATCAAGGACCATATTTCTTATCTTTTTAATGCTAAAGCTTTTCACTTGAGTATCTTTTCATATCAGAGATGTATGGAGAGTAAATTTATTTGCTGAGTTAACTTCCCACATTCATTTGAAATATGATAGAAAGACTTGTAAAGTTTTTGCTTTAGATAAAAAAACAACAAAAAAACAAAACAAAACAAAACAAAAAACGAAAAGCAAAACAAAAAGCACTTCTGTGCACAGTATTTCCATACAGCATGTGTTTAGCAATTTCTTCAGGATTACTGCTAGTATACTCTACTCCATTGTAGTAAGCTTAGGATAACTGAAAATGATACAGGAAGAAGCCTGTAATATCTTTGTAATCTACTGATACCCCAAATTTTAAAATAAATGAAAATGCACATCTAAAATATATATGAAAGAATTCCAATATATTTTTTGACCAGCTAACACACCTCTTCCTCTTGACTGTCCCTTTCCCTATTTTGCTACAAATAAAAATTCATATTCATTTGAACATTAAAAGCATAAATTCTAATATGAAATTATATCAGGACTAAAATAGAAGGAGGAGGAAAGAACAAGGAAATTTTCATGTATTCATCCTTGCAACAACTCACAAACTTACTTTATGATCTAGTTAACTTTTTTGGCCATTTTGCCTGAAAATTCATTTTTAAATGATCTACTGGTGACACAAATTTCTAATTGGAAAAGAAGGTTGAATCCATTTCATTTATAAAAGCAACTTTAACCAAAAATATGTTATTAAGAATATACCAAATGACAGTTTTGATATTTTGGAAAGGTCTTTGAAATTGGTGCTTTAAATTAATAAATACTTATTTTAGTGGTTACTATTACAAAGCACCATAGCAAACACTGTTTATAGTTAGTTCTTATGACAAAATCCTTCTCATTTTAATAACATAGCCCAACCAAGAATTATGAAAAGGCTTACTGTCCTTAAGTATTAATTTCAGATACTCACCCCTTTATCTCCTCTTGTTTTAGAATTGAATTTCACTGTTTTTAACCGGGCTCGTTCTTTCTTCTCAACTCTGTCAAAGTACAGAATATTACTTTTTAAGTATATCAAACACATAGGGGTCTTACTGGAAATCACCAGAGCTGATACCTTTATATTGGGCATTTTTGTATTCTAAAACCTTCAGGAACCATCTAGGATTGCATCCCCAAATTGATTATAATTGTTGAAAAATGAAATAGATGGTTCATTTTATATGAAATAAAACCATGTGTGACGTATCAAAATATAGTATAAATGTTTATGTATGTGTTTATATGCACTCAATTCCATAATACTACTGCAGTAGTATGAGACACTGCTTCTGAGTTTCTGAGAGAAAGCAAATGTGGCAAAATATTAACTGATGAAAGTAGGTAATAGATATATGGGTGTTTATTGTAATATTTATGCATTTTTAAATACTTATTTTTCTACAGAACTGTAATTTCTAAAAATAAAAAGGTGGGGTATAAAGAAAAAAATTAAGCTTAACTCCACTGATATATATGTGTAACTATAAAAAGTAATCACTAATTTTATAATTAAATTATAGTATACAAATAATCTGAAATGAATTAAATACCTATAATCTTAGGAAGGATGTATAAGAATTGGTAACCTTGATTATCTTTGTGAAGGTGAAATAGGTGCCTGGGAAAAGGGATAAGAGGAAGCCTCTTAACCTGTTCAAGTATTACCTATTGAATATAGGCAAGCAAAGAAAACCACAACAATAAAACAAATGTTCATGTAACACCAATATCAATCTTGTAAAATTTCATGTGAATTAGGCTAAATAAATCCGTGGATTCCAAAACAGTAATTATGTTGGTATATAGCTGAAAAACCTACTAAAATGGCCTATGAATAAATACATTCATTTTTTCTTTTTACCTAGCTGTATAATTTAATAAAGGTATAGCAGACCTTTAGTATTCAGGGATTTAAAACTTTGTTTTTTATTTATTCTAAAGAAATCCTGAGGGTTCATGATACATATCCTTTATAATTTTGCCTAGGCACTTACTGAGGGTAATACAAAACTAGCATTTAGTGGGTGAGCATTTACAACTTACTTTGTTTTCTAATCATTATCTTGTTCACTAAGTAGCTGAGTGACTCAAATTGTGTTTATCTGTAAATAATGTTCCTGAAAGAAATTGTAGGAGTTAAAATTCCTTTTGCTATTATTAGAAGTAAAGAGGCCTAAGAAAGAGATAGTTCAATTCAAGACAGGTTTTGAATACATTCAAGAACGAAATGGCCTAATTAGTTGTGGTTTCAAACTGTATTTTATGGGAGAAAAATTATATTCTATAATGCTGCTTATGAATTTGGGGATTTGAAGAGGTCTCAAGATGTATCTCTTACATCTTTTGTTACTTTAAGTCCCAATCTATGGAATTGTTACACAAAATGAAAAAAATCTCCCTCTGCACCAAAAAATATTTCTCATCTGTTGTAGGCAAATGTTAAACCTCTGTAAGATAAGGGACTCCAATGGATAAAACAATTATTGGGAACTCTGACCTTGATATTCAAGATATGAGGTTTCTACTAACTCAACAAGGCATACAATGCATAAAAGAAGTCTTTCTGTATTTAAAGCAGACTATTTTCTATTTTAGGAAAAAAGTAATGCTGATGGTTGTATCACTAAAAGAAGACTCATCATCCAATACAGCATTTAGCCAAATACTTGATTCCTGTTAAATACACAGATTGAGACAATACTCCTAACCCCCATACTATAATTATAAATTTTGGTAATATTTAAATGATATTAATTTTCAACTTCTTACTTATATAGGTAGAGGTCTATAAACGGGTATATGACTTGTTATATTTATCAATTGCAGAGGCTCCAACATAATAAGTATAAACTCAACTCATTAACAAGAAAAGAATGAGTTTATTGCATTATAAACTTGATCTGAAATGAATTAAATACCTATAATCAATGTCATGTTGTCTCATAAACAATATTTGCTGACTACCTTAAAATTTAAAGAGTTTTAGCCAATACTTTGGAAGAATCAGATCTTATAAATATACATCTTGGGGAATTATGAATAGATATTTTTATACCTTTCCCACAAAAGTAGAGACATTTAACAGCATTTCAGAGGCCTTAGAGGGGTTTATAGAAGCTGGGATCATCCTTTATATAACAGCTTGCATTTAACTATTTTGGCCACTAGATGGTAAGTATGCACCAATGAATGGCTAAAATAGTTAAGAACAAAGAAGAAAGACCTCTAAAGTAAACAAGGAAAAAAAGAGATGTGAAGCAAACTACTAGATATTCTAAAAAATATTCCATTTTATTACAACATTTCCATGTGTTAATAAGCCCCAAAGAGGCAATTTACACAATAAAAAAATCCAGATTTGTTTTCAATTCATTTTCATCTCTCTCTCTCCAGTGGTATAAATACATGGCACAGTGACTTAAAAAATACTTTTTGTTTTTAGCAACTAGAAGCTTTATAGAAATATCTGCTTGGGGATATATTATCTAGATATGTCACTGGCTACAATGTGAATAAAATTAAATGGTAGTGAAACACAACATGGAACACCAAGCATTAAAACCATCATTTCAGTAAAAGAAATTTAAAGGAAGAGCAATTTTTGCATATGTTGCCCAATTTTCAAATGGAAAGACTGTAACTGACTTATGTTTACCTTCGTTTACTGGGAATCACTCCAACTTCATCACTCTCACCCTCTGGTGTAACCTGCCTGGCTTGCCACCATTCATCATCAGAAGCATTAATAACATGGAGAATGTCTCCAAATTTGAAGTTCAATCCCTGACTGGGAAGACCACTGTCTTTAGTCTTGTCATAATCAAAAAGGGCCCTAGATTGAAAAGAAAAAAAATTCCATAAGTATTTTTATAATGGTATTATTATAGATAATGATATTAACAAATATTAAATATGGAGTTCTGAAAATGTATATTATCTGGATAGATAAGTAATATGGCATGGTAGACAAACTAATGCTAAGCTCAATTTTGCACTGCATATAAGACAAAAAAATAAAAGATAGCAAAATTAACTTGCTATGGTAATAGTTTGTTTTTGGGCAGGCTATCTTATTTCTTTCAATATTGTAAGAGAAAAAAATGCTTTTAGTACAATCCAATGGCAACCTTACATTGAACCCTAAAATAAAGATAAATCTAGAGAGTTTCTCTAAATAAATAAACAAAAAGTAAACATTAAGAGATTACTCATTTTTTTTGGATTAGACATGCATGGGAAAACAAATTTTCTGATAGATTTGATTCATTAGTTGTGGATTTTAAGACTAAATCACCATAGTGCAGGGGTTCTTAACCTTTTTTGTTCCACTGATCCCTTTGCCAGTCAGGTGAAAACCACGGACCCCTTACTAACTCCACACTATTCTGCATATTATTTAACAAGTATATCATACTTGCACTAACACATCCCCACAAGAATGTTTTTTTTTTCAATTTCAATTCAAGCTTACGGACCCCTTGTTAAGAACCCCTGCCATAGTGATTATCCTGCCACTTAATTATTCCTCTGATTTGTTCACAAACCTAGAGTTAACAGGGCTTTCAGAGCCAATAGCAATGGTAAAAACTAATGATGACTATCAACCGCCAAATACTTTGGAAAAAATATTCTATTAACTTAATATGGTAATTGGAACATAACAATATTTTAAAATTTGGTAAAAAGAAAATATTGTGCCCTACCACTTGATTAGTTAATGTACAATGTTTAAATAAATTAAATTAAATTCTAAAGTCCAGAGGAGCTTATTATTATTGATGAATAATGAACAAAAGAAAATAAATCACCTATAATCACTACTACCTAAATTAATGTTTGCATTTTTGCTTTATATTTTAATAGATTTGATTCATAAAAAAGGAACCTATGAAATACATATGTGAGCCATTAATCATAAGAATGTATTGAACACCTGTTAACCTTCTAGCCAACCTAAGACTATACACACTACGCTATTAACAGTAACTCACATTTACCTATGTCTATTCCACCTGATCCTGCCTCCCTGGGATCTAGAGTTAACCACAATTTGAATACAGTATTTATTATTTCCTTGACTTTATCATAAATATATCTATAGTATATATTATATTTACACACAATGTGTGGTTTTGCTTGTTTCAGAGCTTTATTAAAAGGTTATCACACTGAATGTAGTCTTTTGTAGCACTGATACTTTTCTTTTTGAAACTAAAAATAAATGTACTAAAAAAAGAAAAAGACTTCTGGTTACCTATAACAGACTGGCTACATATGTCTATTTCATCTTCATGCTGAAACTCACTAAAATAACAATTAAAAAAAGACAAATAGAAATGAGATAAGACAACAGGAGAAAAATAGATTTTAAACACATTTTTGGATGTTGGTAACTAAACTTAGCATAGTGGAAGAATTTACAACTGGGATGCCAGAAGAGAAGGATCCTGAAACTATTTATTCCACAGGACCCTAGGAAAGCTCTTGAATTAGACGTGTATGGTACTGAGGCAGGCAGGGATGAGTTATAGTACTAAAAACAGAAAGATTGGTGGAAGCATTGTATATAGCACTTAGCCCCTCCAGGCCCCTTTTCCTCTGCCCAGCCCCATACAAGGGCAGAGTTTAGTCTCTGGAGAAACTGAATTTCAGAAGCTCTGTACTCTGGAACTTGGTGGGGAGGAAGAAGGTGCTGGGCTGAAAACACCTGGATTAAGAGGAAATTAAAAATTTTTCTTTTAAACAAATCAATTTTATAAATAAAGCATAAATCCATCCAAAATATACAATCAATGGTATTCAGTATAATCACATATTTGTACATTCATCACTTCAGTCATTCTTAGAGCACTTTCATTATTCCAATAATAATAATAAACAAAAACAAATAAAACCCATCACCTCTCAATCTCTCTATGCTTACCCTGCCGTAGACAGCTGCTATTCTGTTTCCTTCTCTTTAGAATATTGGTATTTATATTTTGTAAAAACAATTTTATATATGTAATATCATCCATATTCGTGTTTTACATGAGGTTTTACTATCTTACATAGACCCATGTTACAGTTTTTAGTTTTCCTTCTAGTAATATACATGACCTTAGACTTTCCTTTTCAACCACTGTCATACCCATATAATACCTCTGCAAGTGACAAACACCATTTGATATGCTTTCACTGTTTCTATTCATTTCCAAAGATTTACAAAAAACCTTTATACCAATTCTGCATAGATTAACCCTCCGCTTTCCATTCTCTACCCTCCTTCAATTTTCTGGTGACCTATATTCTAATTATTAACTCCATGAGTTTACACGTATATTTAGTTCATAATAGCACAGCCATACAGTATTTGTCCTTTTGTGTCTGGCTTGCTTCACTCAACATAATGTCCTCCAGGTTCATCCATTTTGTCATACGCTTCATGACATCACTTCCTCTCACCACTGCATAATAGTCCATCGTGCATATACACCACAATTTGTTTATCCATTCATCAGTTGATGGACACCTGGGTTATTTGCAACTTTTTGTAATTGTGAATAATGCCACTATGAACATCGGTGTGCAGATGTCTGTTCGTGCTTCTGCTCTCAGTTCTTCTGGGTATATACCTAGTGATGGTATTGCTGGGTCACATGGCAAGTCTATATTCAGCTTCCTTAGGAACTGCCAAACAGTCCTCTACAGTGGCTGTACCATTCGACCTTCCCACCAATAGTGAATAAGCATTGCTTTCTCTCTACATCCTCTCCAACATTTACAGTTTTCTGGCTTTTTAACAGCAGCCAGTCTAATAGGTATGAAATGATATCTCACTGTAGTTTTGATTTGCATTTCCCTAATCACTAGTGGTGTTGAACATTTTTTCATGTGTTCCTTTACCATTTGTATTTCTTTGGACAATTGTCTTTTCAAGTTTTTGCCCATTTTTTTTAATTGGGTAGTTCGTCTTTTTCTTGTTGAGTTGTATAATCTCTTTGTATATCATGGATATTAAACCCTTAAAAGAGATGTGATCGCCAAATATTTTCTCCCATTGAGTTTGCTGCCTTTTCACTCTTTTGACAAAGTCCGTTGAGGTGTAAAGGAGTTTAATTTTGATGAGATCCCATTTATCTATTTTGTCTTTTGTTGTTCGTGCTTTGGGTGTAAGGTTTAATAAGCTACCACCTACCACAAGATCTTGAAGATGTTTTCCTACTTTTCTTCTAGGAGTTTCATGGCTGTCACCTTTATATTTAGGTCCTTGATCCTTTTTGAGTTAATTTTTGTATGAGGTGTGAGATAGGGGTCCCCTTTCTTTCCTTTGGATATGGATATCTAGTTCTTCCAGCACCATTTGTTGAATAGACTGTTCTGGCCCAGCTGGGAAGGCTTGACAGCCTTGTCAAAAATCACTTGACTGTAGGTGTAAGGGTCTATTTCTGAGTTCTCAATTCGGTTCCATTGGTTAAAGTGTCTGTCTATATGCCAATACTATGCTGTTTTTACCACTTGTAGCTAAGTAATATGCTTTAAAGTCTGGAAGTGATAGTCCTCCAACTTTGTTCTTCTTTTTAAAGATCCTTTTGGCTATTTGGGGTCCCTTACCCTTCCAAATAAATTTGATAATTGGTTTTTCCATTTATGCAAAAAATGCTGTTGGGATTTTTTATTGGGATTGCACTAAATCTGTAAATCAGGTTGGGGAGAATTGATATTTTAATGATACTTAGTCTTCCAGTCCATGAACATGTAAGACATAAACTAACTAAACACAAGTGAAGAGATTGAAAGTCATCAAAAACTTTTCAAAGATGAAAAGCCAGGGACCAGATGGCTTCCAGGTGATTTTTACCAATTATTCAGAGACGATCTAATGCCAATGTTGCACAAGCTCTTCCGAAGGAACGCTACCAAACTCATTCTATGAAGCCAACATTACCCTAAACCAAAACCAGATAAAGATACTATGAAAAAAGAAAATTACAGACCAACATCTCTAATGAATATAGATGCAAAAATCATCAACAAAATACTTGCAAACAGAGTCCAAAAGCACATTAAAAGAATTATACAACATGATCAGTGGGTTTTATCCCAGGTATGCAAGGGTGGTTCAACACCAGAAATCAATTAGTGCAATAAACCACACTGATGAAATGAAGAAAAAATCTCATCTTCTCAATTGATGCCCCAAAGGCCTTTTACAAAATACAGCACCCTTTTTTTGATAAAACAATCCAAAAGATAGGCATAGAAGGAAGCCTTCTCAATATGGTAAAGTGCATTGTATTCAATGGTGAAAGACTTGAGTTTTCCTGGTGAGATCAGGAACAAGACAAGGATGCCTACTGTCACCATTGTTATTCAATATCGTGCTAGAGGTTCCAGCTAGAGCAATAAGGCTACATAAAGAAATAAAAGGCACCCAAATAGGAAAGAAGTACAACTTTCACTATTTGCTTATGATAGATCCTATATCTAGAATCTACTGAAAAATCCACAACAAAGCTACTAGAACTAATAGATGAGTTCAGCACAGTGGCGGGACACAAAATTAATATGCAAAAATAAAAAACGTTTCTATACACTACTGATATGCAATCTGTTTTGGTCAGCCACAGGCGTGCCTTTTGAAATATACCAAAGATTGGTTGGTCTTTATAAAGGGTATTTATTTGGGGTAGAATCTTACAGTTACCAGGCCACAAAGCATAAATTTCTTCCCATACCAAAGTCCATGTCCTGGAGCAAGATGGCTGCCGACGTCTCCAGGGTTCAGGCTTCCGGGTTCCTTTGTTCCCGGGGCCAGCGTTTCTCTCCGGTCTTAGCTTCTGTTTCCTTCACGAGTTCAGCTGAAGACTATGAGACTCTCTGCGTTGCGTCTCTCCACAAGGCCAGCTGTAGCCTCTCCAGCGATCGGCTCACTCCAACATCAGAACTGCTTTTCAAATCTCCTTCTCCAAATCTTCTCTCTGCTTCTCTCCAATCTCTGCTTCTACTTGAGACCACCCCCACCAAGGGGTGGGGCTCAACATCTCACTGGCGTGGCAATTAACGCCCTACTCATAACTTAAGCATGCCCAGATGAACAGATGAGCTTACAAACATAATCTAATTTATATTTTTGGAATTCATAAT
>PVKH010036359.1:0-11603 GCA_004027955.1 Chaetophractus vellerosus | reverse complement strand
GTCCCGCCTCCCCCAGTGGATTTCTGTCTCAAGATTCCCTGAAGAGGACTTTACTTTTCAGTTACCACCAGTCAGGAACTAAACCTTGCACACTTGTCTCCCTGCATTCCTTCATGGTTTTCCCCTTTCTTTGCCCCTCCTTGGTTCCTTTTCTTTAAGTCACTTTAGGGCACATGCTCATCCCTTGTGCCAGTGAATTTGGTCTTAAAAGGGCAGGCATGAGGATGTGTGTTGCCATGTGTTTTTGTTTGCTTGAAAAGTGGGCCTCTAGCAATAGCAACACTGCCAAGAGGATTTGTTATCGCCTCTCATCTTTGTAAAGGGATGAGAAAGCAGCCTGGAAGGAGATGAACAAGCTTTGATGGAGCCTTTGGCTAGGCTGTAAACTGAAGGAGGGCAGAGGCCACAGGCATTCTTTTTAATCTACCCCCCTCCCCCACCCCTGTAATTCATTGGGAGCCACCTGATATGCTTTTCTGTCTAAAACAGGGGTTCTTAACAAGGGGTCCATGGCTAGAATTGAAATTCAGAAAAACATTATTCTTGTGGGGATGTGTTGGTGTGGGTGTGATATATTTATTAAATAATACACAGTATAGTGTGGACTTAGTAAGGGCTTCATGGTTTTCACCTGACTGGCAAAGTGGTCGGTGAAACAAAAAAGGTTAAGAATCCTTGGAAAGGAAGGGCTAGAGACTAGGGCAGGTCAGAAGGTCTGGGAGATAGTTCAGTCCAGTGGTTAAAAGTGGTTAAAAGCCTTTCTCCCAAGATTAGAACCCTGGCAAGTGACTTAGTACCTGTCCAGAGACTGCTGGGCAGATTAAATAATGCACTTAAAGGCTTAGTGATGTTTCTGGTCCTGGTAAGTGTGCAAGAAATGCATTTTGGGTGAGCTGGGAGAAAAGGATAGACTCCTTTGGAGGGAGTGCAGACATTTATGAGACTGTGTCATGGAAGAAGCATGATCTCTGGGAAGGCTAAGCCTAGGATCCTCCCCAGGTTCTCTCCCGCCCCCATCAAAAAAAAATGTTTAAGGGGCTAGAATGGGAGGAAGTGGGGTAGAGATAAATCTCCCAGGGATTTTTAGAATAATCAAGGAGGATTAGAAAGGTTGTGCGAAGGGATAGACATACATTTGAATTTCTGAATAGGTGGAGTGCATGTTTGTTGGTAAAGGAGACCTGGAATACCAGATGTAAAGTAGACCACAAAGATATAATAAACTATGTGGTTTCCAAAAAAGGTCACCCTCCTCTGCCTGTTGTGGGCCTGTCTGGCTAGGATAGATCGGTGAAATCTTATTTCCCCCTTATTTGTAGGAAATTGGAGTAAACTTGTATTTGGGGAAGATGTTTATAGGAATTTATGTTTATCCTAAAGATCTTGGTATATTTTCTTAAGGATGAAAAGGCCTGAGGGGTGGAGTGGAGATGCAGCCAGGGGTTTGAGTCTCATTTCTTGAACATGCTTCCTTTGAAGTAGCTTGAGGCTCAGTCTCGTGATAATGGCCCAAGCTTCTGGTTAGCCACTCCTCATTCTGCATGGGGAAGTGTGGGGAGTTCTCCTCTCAAGTAGCCCAATCACGGGATGTGGGGACCTCTCTTACACTTCCTCTAATCTCAGCATGTGAATAAGCTTTTGTGTCACACTGTGCAACCTTCCTGCCTTTCTTGGGGTGAGAGAGGAGTGGGTTAGGGTGGGGCATGGAGGACAGAAGGAGAAGGTTGTGTATTCCTTCTCAGGCACTGCCTGGTCTCTAACTTACTCAGGAACAGCCGGCTCACAGCTGTGTGTCCTTTCTTCTGGGCTGTGAGTCCCAGAGTGGAGCTGACAAAGGAGATTCCTGAGCAAGGGACTTCTTATCTCAGAAAGTGCTGAGCCAAGAGCTCCTAGCCACCCCTTTTGCAGATGTGAAGGGCCAGTGAACCTTGGAACCAGAGGGTTGCTTAACACTCCCCTCCCCTTCCTTCATCCCCTCCTTTGCACACTCCCTCACCTCCTCCACCCTTCTTGACTTAAATCCGTAAGCATTGGCCCAGCCTCCTCTTTAAATGCTGGCTGAGAAGGCGAGAAGCAGTCTGACCACAGTTCCTCCAGGGGCCAAAGGGTGCATCTCCCTGACTGCTGTTGGCTGCTCTGACAACCTGCTTACATCTGGGGCCCAGGAGTGAGTGTGCCTCCTATGCTTCCCTTGCCCCTCTTCCTCACCCCTACTCACCTTAGCTCTTTGTCGCTCTGTAGTGTCCAAGCACTTCCTCTCTGTGTGCCCTTCACCCCAGTCTCTCTCCACTTGCTTGACTAGCCTCTCCTCTCTTCTCCTCAGCTGTCTACTGCCCTGGTTTTCTTCTGGCATCCATTGCCCAGCTTCGGCTATCTCTTTGCTTTGGCTTTGGATGGCATCCCTCCAATAGCACCTCCTGGTTGGGGAGCAGTCATCAGCTGCCTCCAGTCATGTCTAGATTTGGCTGTATGTTTGGATCACCCTTCTCTCATTCATACTTTTTTTTGAGTGATGCAACTATGTTGATGTGTGGGATTTGATGGCAGGAGGCCTGGAATCCTGGGGACTTGGAAGGATACCTGGGGAAGGAAAAGCAAGGAAAAGAGAATAGCCTATCTTCTTTCAGGGTGGGTTGGGGGAGCATCTGGCTCTGCTAGGACTGAAGACCCTAGTTGAGGGTTGTATAAGAGGTGCTCCCTAAGCAGGGGGATGTTTGTGGGTTCCAGCAAGATATCACTGAAGCCTTTATGCTTGCCAGAGCTAGAGTCCTTGGATAAAAGTGTTGTGAGGAGACCCCACAGATTAGCTGCTTGCAAAGTTGTTTCCTAATTTTGCATCTCAACACAGGTAACAGGTGAGACTGAACTTGGAGGGAAGACAGACTTTTGGAGTAAGGCTGAAAACTCAGGCTCAAAGTACTATGATTACACCTGGGAACTGCCAAACTGCCCCCATTCCTGTCTTGTCCTATATCACAGCAGGTTCAGATAGAACCAGGATTTAGTTTTCTGTGTTGTAAATCATATAGGTGACCCTATCCCAATGATGACAGACAAATACTTTCTCTCTGGGGTATGGATGGCTTCCCTTAAAAATTCAAGTTGAGGTTATTTTGATGTTGTTCTTCTCCAGCTGAAGAAGAAGATGGGTGGTGGGAGGCAAGCTCAAGGTCTCTGAAATGGTGGGAAGGGGTGGGCTGCCCCTACTGGCCTTTGTGTGGGAGGGTTCCTAAGTAATGCCAATCGCCCAACACATATCATTTTCTTTCTTCCCTAGAAGGCGATGCCAGGAAATTGGTGAAGACTTTTCTCTCCTCCTCTGCCATGGGTGACAGAGTGAAGTATGAAGTGGCCCCCCAGCACGATGAGGCTGCCTCCCCTTTGGCTGATGGAGCCAGCCCAGGGTCTGAGCAGGTGAAGCTGAAGAAGGAGATCTCACTGCTTAATGGCGTGTGCCTGATTGTGGGGAACATGATTGGCTCGGGCATTTTTGTCTCCCCAAAAGGCGTGCTCATGTACAGTGCCTCCTTTGGCCTTTCCCTGGTCATCTGGGCTGTCGGGGGCCTCTTCTCTGTCTTTGGGGCCCTCTGTTATGCGGAACTGGGCACCACCATTAAGAAATCTGGGGCCAGCTACGCCTACATCCTTGAGGCCTTCGGGGGACTCCTTGCCTTCATCCGACTCTGGACCTCCCTCCTTATCATTGAACCCACCAGCCAGGCCATCATTGCCATCACCTTTGCCAACTACATGGTGCAGCCTCTCTTCCCGACCTGCTTGGCCCCCTATGCGGCCAGCCGCCTGCTGGCTGCTGCCTGCATCTGTAAGTGGGGTTGGGTTGGAGGTGGTGGGTGGAGGGCCTGGCAGAGGTGGGGATGTGAGCACAATCAGGGTGTAAGGAGAGGGATGGGAATGACTCTGACAAGACTTTTTTTTTGGTTTGTTTGTTTGTTAAATTAATATTTGCCTTATGTGAAAATTCAAAGAGTACCAAAGTGTGAAAAAAAAAAGAAAGCAACTTACCCTTTTCCTATCCTCCCATGGTAAGCATCTGATAGCAGTTTGTTTGCCCTTCTTGATTTTTTTCTCTGTTCATTCAATAGATGTAGTTTTAAAAATTTTTTAAAGAAGATTTATTTTTGCTTTTATTTATATATTCCCCCCTTGCTGCTTGTGCTTGCTGTGTTCATTTGCTTTGCGTTTTTCTGTGTCTGCTCGTCTCCCCCTGCTGCGGCATCCCACTGAGTCAGCTCACTGCGCGGCGGCTTGCCTTCTCCAGGAGGCCCCAGGGCCTCCCATGTGGTAAACCAGAGCCCTACCAATTGAGCCACAGCTGGTTCCCAATAGATGTAGTTTTGTTCTGTCTTTACAAAAGTAGGATCATATTATATATATATATATATATATATATGTATATATAATTCTATAGTTTGCTTTTGTTCCCAGCATTTATCTATCAGTGGCATTCTTTCATCTTTCTTTCTTTTAAATTAAATTTATTGAAGTGTATCATTCATGCATGAACATACATAAATAATAAGTGTATAGTAAAACTTGTGAATTTACAAATCAAACATGCATACATGTTTACAGGGTTCCCATACATCATCCCACCACCAGCACTGCATTGTTGTAGAACAATTGTTACAAATTATGAAAAAAACATCATCAAAATATTACTACTAATGATAGCCCATATCTTATATTTGGTGTATTTTCCCCCCAACCCACCCGATTATTATTATTTTTTTACTTTATTTTGTCATTTAATAATTATAAATATAAACAATTAAAAACAAAAAGTAAACACAGATGAATAAATATATACATTTCTCAATTAAATGTACTGGATACATATAAAAATTTTTTTGAATCAAATAATATGTTACACAATGTATTTGGTTTATAGTAATGCATTCATATAGTATTTGTCCTTTTGTGTCTGGCTTGCTTCGCTCATAATGTCTTCTAGGTTCATACATGTTGTCATATGCTTTACGACTTCATTTCTTCTTACAGCTGCATAATATTCCATTGTGTGACTAG
Source organism: Chaetophractus vellerosus (assembly GCA_004027955.1). Lineage (NCBI taxonomy): Eukaryota > Metazoa > Chordata > Mammalia > Cingulata > Chlamyphoridae > Chaetophractus > Chaetophractus vellerosus. Next base: position 6,557 of record PVKH010036359.1, on the reverse strand, counting down.
ACCACAGTTTGTTTATCCATTCATCTGTTGATGGACACCTGGGTTGCTTCCAACTTTTGGCAATGGTGAATAATGTTGCTATGAACATCGGTGTGCAGATGTTTGTTCGTGTCACTGCTCTCAGTTCTTCTGGGTATATTCCCAGTAGTGGGATTGTTGCCCACCCGATTATTAACATCCCATATTAGTATTATATAGTTGTTATGGTTCGTGAGAGAACATTCTTCTATTTGTTCGGTTAACCACAGACCCTCTTTCACCACTGGATTCCCTTGTGTTATACAGCCCATGCTTTGTATAATCCATTCAAAGTGTACACTCAGTGGCTCTCATTTTCACCACAGAGTTGTGCTGTCATCACCTCAGTCAATTTTAGAACGTTTTCAGTACTCCAAAAGGAAAAATCCTTCTTTTCTTTTCTACTTGTGGATCTTGCTTCTTCTTCTTCTTCTTTTTAAATGCTTCATGTTATTCCATGTTGCTTAATTTTAAGATGTACTAAGATTATTTAACTAGACTTTGGTTTATGACTATTTAAGTTGGTTCCAGTTTTTCAGTCTTACAGATAATGCTTCAGTGAATATCCTTGTTGCACTTTCATGAGTATTTCTGTGGGCTAGATTCTTAAAACTGTCATTTCAATCTATCGTACTTTCCCCCCACATCTCAAAAATGTTATTTAAATCTATACATTCTGCAAATCCACAGTGGGGGTGCTGAAAGAATGATCTACTATGGTCCCGTCCTTCAGGGGTCTCTGTCCTCGAGAAATGCCCTGCCAGCCTTGGAGGGTCTGGGACCTCAGAGACTCCTCTCCTCTTATCTCCCCCCACCAACTGTGAAGAAGCTCAGAAATGCTGCCAGCTTAAGGGGCAGCTACCCAGTAGCAGCAGTAGTGGGGTGCAGGAATCTTGTACCAGGTACCATTGCTCATCAGATCACTCTCTCCTTGGTTCTCCAACCAGTTTATGTCCCTTTCTCTTCTTTTCTTTGTTTTTTTTGTTTTTTGATACTGGGGTCGGGGATGGAACCAGGACTTCATATACGGGAAGCAGGCGCTCAACCACTTGAGCTACATCTGAACCCCCTTTCTCTTTCAATTTCTCCATCTGCCCATCTTACCTCTCAGCTTCCTTTCAGCTTCACTATTTTTAGTGCTGTGCAGAGAAATGGCTGTTCTCTATAGGGTCCTCTTCTGATTTGTGTGTCCGTGTGTATGACTTGGACTAATCTCTGTGTTTGGGGATGTTTGTCATACATGGCAACAGTCATGGAGGAGTGGAAGGCACTGCCCTATGTTGCAAGAAGGGGTTTTTCTCTTGAGGTCTTAAAAGTGATCTGTAATTTCTCTTGCATCATTTATAGATGATGCTAGGTTGGCTTCCTGGCCAAACTAATTTTAGGATCCATTGGTCTTGGGGCCCCTTCAAATGTAGGTATATGGTTATGTACCCACTTCTGGTGTAGAGTAAGGATTATTCCACCTAAGTAAATTTTCCAGACGGTTGTGTCCCTTTAAGCACTAGAATTTTATTTGCATCATCTTTGTTGGAAATCTCTTTAAAACCAGTGACATGTTTGCTTGCCTTTATAAATTGCCATTTTTTTAATGACTCTTGTATGACTCTGAGGACTTCCGAGGCCAACTTCCTAGGCCACTGGGGTAGGGAAGAATGTTTGCTTCCTCGCTGGCCTAAGACTGCTGGCCTGACTTCAGTTCTTCAGGTTTTATTCCTTATGGTTTCTATCTGTGTCATCCCTGACAGCTGTCGTTCCTTGATCCTGGCCTCGTGCCTGCCTCCATCAGTCACTCCTTTCTAATTATCTGCTTCTAATTTGGGAATAGAGCCACACTTAAATCCTGGTACACCCACACACACATACGCTTACATGCACATGCTCATAAGAATACATGCAAAATATCCACAGTTACGAATTAGTCCGCAGACCTCCCTGTGAAAGAAAGGCATATGGATTTATGGCATATATTTGAGACAATTCTGGTCAGGTGAAAAGTGCACCAGACTTGTATCTGAGACTGTGCTCAAGGTGCAGAGACTGTTTACTTCAAGGCTGCTGTGAGAATGAAAAGAGATTCAGTGAAAACCATAAATCATGACTCAAATATAAGGTATTGATTTTGACGATGATTACAATTTTATTTCTCTTGGCTGCCTATAGGTCTTTTCCTCTTCCTGCTTCTTTCTCTTGAGTGGTTATGGCCAGATAAATGGGATATCACTGCATAGGTGTTATCTGGACTTTGTTCTATCTTTAATAACTTATGAGAGATGTAGAGATCCAGGAGAAGGTTCAGAAGGGCAACCAAGATTGTGAGAATTTAGAGACATATGATTCATGGACACATTCCTTCAGCCATTGTTGAATGAGCAGCTAGCACAAGTGGTCAGATGCTGAGACCTATGAGGATATTCTGTTTAGCCTAAATGAGGACTTGGGCTAAATGTCCAGATTTAGCAAGAGAAGGGCTTCCATTTATTCACTCTTTTTTTTTTTTAAACAGTGATAAAATATACTTTAATTTACTTTGTTGAGACAGAGGGCGTCAAAAAAAATATTGCTAAAGTAGATATCGGGCAAACAGAAAGGTGCTTTAGAAGTCCAGTTTCCTTGGAGTTTATTTAAACTAAGAGAAAAAGTTCATAATGTTTTTATGCAATACATAAATGGTTCTTTAAATAACAAGTGTGACAAATAGAAAGAATTAAGGAATGCTGCACTTGTGATCCATACAAAACACCAACATTTTTGGTTGTACATAATTAAAGAAATTTCTCAAATGCTTTTCAAAATACTGTATTAGCCAATACTTAGAGGCATGCTTTAGGTGGGCATAGAAATGCAATTTAGAAGAGAAAAAAAGTCATGCCAGAACTTGTTAATTTCTTTAAAATCACTGAGCAAGAAAAACAACATTGAAATTTATGTACTGATTTTACACAGCTTCTATACAGTACCTTGACTTTAATTCAAGAGCAAAAGTTAAGACTTTTCTCCTTTATTTTTGGTAAACAACTGCATGGTAAACTTGGATGACTTTTCCCCCTGGATTTTACTTGGGGCTAGCCTTTTTAATTTTTTTTTTATTTAAAAGAGGGCAGGTTTGGCACTTTTATAGTGATGTTGCCAATGTTAATATTTCTTGGGATCTTAGGAAGATTCATATTCTTTACAGATGATGCAGCACAAGCTGGATGGAGCTCCTGCTAAGCTAGCCTCAGATTTCTCCAGTTTATTTGTGTAACAATCTCATTTATGTTGGTCTCCAATACCATCTCCCTATCACCATTTCTGCAAGAACCTTGTTAGTCTTGCCTACATGGAAAATTAAATCCAGCTCATAGACATTTTCAAAACACTTGTTTAATGTTTCCACAAATACTTGAATTAGATCTGAAATGCCAAGTTCACTTTCTGAAGAATCCACACAGAAGACAAAGCATAATGTGGCATAATGTCTATAAATCAGCTTATTGTTAGATCCTCCTATTAAAAATCCTTTTAGGAAATTACAAACATTTTCACCTCTTTTAGATAGCAAATAGAAAGTCTCCCTAATGATTTGTTATCGAGCCTCTTCCTTGTAGGGCTGGTAGAACTTGGAGAGCTGTGGCTTCCAGTGGTTGTTGAAGATGAGGATGGCCTTGATCATGACTGGGCCGGACCGACTGGGTGGGCGCTGGTGGCCAAGGCAGGGGATAGGCGCACCAGCCTTGCCTCTGTATCTCGCCGGTGATCCTGCCCCAGATTAATTCACTCTTTATCCACTCAGGAAACATTTATTTGGGGTGTACTATGTGCTAAATATTTTACTTAATGCTGGGAAACAAAGAAGAATAAAGTATGACCCTTGCTGTCCGAGTACTCATAGCCCAGGACATATGAGCAGATAATTGTCATGCAATATAAGTGTGGTGATAAAGGCATCATAGGAACAAGTGGGACAACTTTCTTCTTGTGGGGAGGAGGCCTTAGGAAGACTTCACAGAGAAGCTGGTGTCTGAATTGAATCTGAAAATGCTACCTAGCCACTTTCTGGAACATTTCTCACAGAGGGAACTGCATGAACAAAGGTGGGGAGCTACAAAAAGGCACAGAATATTCCGGGAATTCCAGATATTGGTATGGCTGCAATGTGGGGTGGGAGAGGGTTGAGGTGATAGCAGAAACTGGAAACATAGCCCAGGGCCAGCCCAAGGAGGGTTTTATATGGTGCCTAAACAGGTTGGACTTTTATCTTGAGGGTAGGAGGAAGCTAGAGATTTTAAGCAGGGGAGTAAAATGATCATGTTTGCTTAGAAGAAGGACTCTGATGGCCATTTTTTGCAAAAGCCAGATAGAAGGTGGGGAGACTGGTTTAGGGAGCTAAAACCTGAGTTTATTGGATGGGTGTGGGAGTGGCCTGTGGAACAGAGATGAGGGGGTAGATAAAGAAATAGTTACAAGGCAGAATTTCTAGGACTTCTGGATATGGGGTGTATGGGAGTTCACAGAGGTGATGCTGAGGGTTCAAACTTGGGGGGTGATGGGGTCACCATCCGAAATAGGGAGGGTGGGCTGAGTGATAAGGTAGAAGGAATGTCTGGGCCTTCTGCTAGGCTGCCCATGTGGCCTTTCCTTGGGCAGGACTTTCCCTGGGTCATCGTGACCCACAGTCTGGTCATTTTCCCACCAGCTCAGTCATGCTTACCTAAAAATGCAGCTGATGTATAAATAAGAATGTGAGCTTACAATGTACAATGGTGAGCAGAAATGTGTAATTTCTAATGACCAGAATGTGCATGTCCACTATTAGGACACCACATTCCTGGTACCATTGTCACTGGGGAACCAATCTAGTGATCAGAAAGTTGCTTGCAGGACATGGAATCAGAAGAAAGCTTTGACTATTTGAGAAAAATTTACTGGGTACTTTTTGGATAGCTGAAACTATGAGGAACTCTATAAAACATGGAGCTGAAAAGTAGAGCCACTTTGTGCCAGGAGCTCGCACGGTGATGGAGGAGACAGGCAAGTAAATAATCAATGAAAGAGTGCACATGGAAGTGCTAGGAGGGGGCAGAGAGCAGCTTATTCAGGAGATGGCATCTGTACTCAACACTGAAGGATGAAAAAGGGCTACGGGGTGGTGAAGCACCCAAGTCCTTCCCACATCCTACAGGGCCCTACTCCATCCGACTTCTCTGACTCAGTTTGGACCAACCTTGCTTTCTCTCTCTCTGTTCCCACCACACCAGCCTGGCTTGATCCCACCTCAGGGCTTGTCTTTATTTATTTATATATTTACTTACTTATTTATTTTATTGTGGTCATACATGTACAGGATAACATTTCTCTTTTTTAACCACTTTTTTTAAAAAAAAAAAAAAACACTTTCAAGTATACAATTTAGTGGTGTTAATTACACTCACAATGTTGTACTACCAATGCCACCATCCATTACCAAAACTTTCTCATCACCCCAAATGGAAACTCTGTTCCTGTTAAGGAATGCCAACATTTGAGAGAGAGGTATACTGGGAAAAAAAAAAAAGAGTACCAACAGTGTCCATTGTCCAATCTGCTAAGATGTCAAAGCTAGATTAGATAACTGAGTGGGGTTGTAAACATGGAGATCACTGATAATTTTGGAGAGAGAAACGTTAGGGCAGTGAGGGTAGAGTTAGATTTTAGAGAGATCGTTTATTGACTCAGCAAAATTTATTGTCTACTGTGTGCCTATTTGTGAACTAGGCCTGGGGATAAGAAGATGACTGGCCCTCTAGTAGCTCATGGTCTATGGGGGAGACAGATATGTAAGCCATTATAATGTGGTATGCTTAATGTAGAGCTGTGGGAGCACAGAAGAAGCACAGCTCATCTAGGGGTGGTCTGGTTTACACTCAAGAGTAGCCTTTCTGATAACTTACCTGAGGTCCAACTTCTCAGAGCTGAGATTCAAAATTACTTCACTGTGCTGTACAGCCCCATGCCTTATACATTCTATCCAAAGTGTACACTCAGTAACTCTCATTTCATCACAGAGTTGTGCAGTTATTGCCCCAGTAAACCTTTGAACATTTTTCTTAGTCCAAAAGAAAAAAATCCCATATCCCCTATTATTGATCCTTAGTGTTGATATTGTACCTTCTTTGACATTGAAGCAAGAATATTACAATATTGCTGTTAACTATAGTCCATAAGTTACATTAATTGCATTTTTCCCATGCATCACTATATTCTCACCACCTTGTAGTAGTGACGTACATTTGTTCTAACTTATAGAACATTCTTGTATTTGTATTATTAACCACATTCCTCATCTACCTGCGGGTTCATATGTTATACAGTCCCTAGATTATTCTCTAGCTTCCTTTCAATTGACATTTACATCCCTAGACTACCCCTTTCAGCCACAATCCCATTTATAAACCAACTGTGTTAATTATACTTACTTTAATTGCAGGGGTTCTTAATCTTTTTTGTTCCTCGGACCCCTTTGCCAATCAGGTGAAAACCACGGACCCCTTACCAAGTCCACACTATACTGTATATTA
>PVKH010036358.1:0-11603 GCA_004027955.1 Chaetophractus vellerosus | reverse complement strand
GGGGAGGTGTGCTTAGAAAAAAGGCATCTGTAAAACACAGGATGGAGAGAGAAAATGCTTAAAAGTTGACATCTGGGAGGCAATGGTGTGCTTCAGAGACCTTGGCCTGAATTCAACCTCCCTCCCCCCTCACCGCCACTTCCTGTGTGACCCTGAGATGGTTCTTAACCTCTCTGTGCCTCAGTTTCCTCATGTGTAAGATGGGGCAAATGATGCCGCCCAGTTCCTAGGATTAATATCGAGATGATGTGAATAACCACGGGGAAAGCGCTTAGAAAAGTGGCGAGGAGACAGGCCTCGATGAGAAAGCTGAGGGGAGGGGACAGGCTAAAAGTAGCTTGAGGCATACTCCCAGCTGGCTATAGATGTGAGCGCAGAGTGGGGAAGCCTTTTGTAAACTGTAAAGTACTGTACCCTTGTGAGTTTGTGTTGCTGAGCGTTGGGTCTAAGGAGGTGTGGGAAAGGTGCAAAGAGAACGGAAAACCAGAAGCCACCTAGCCACCTACACTCAAAGAGTTTATAAACTAATTGGAAAAACTAGACATGTAGCAGTAAGGAGACTCATTCATTAATCCATGTGACTACTCTGTGGATAAAGCAGTGAACAAATGGAACACCGTCTCTGCACTCAAGAAGTTTGTAATCAATTAGTGGGGAAGACGGACCACAAACCAGTGAACAAATAACTTCAAATTCTGAACTCAGAATTTCAGAGCATAATAAGGCCTCTGAATGAAATAAAAGAAAGGGATGTAATGGGGAGAGCCTGGGGGGCAAGGGACTACTCTGGATAGGAAACCACGGAGGATTTGTCTTGGGAAGGGATATTTAAGCTTACTTCTAAATAATAATAACTAGATGCCAAGACTTGGGGGAAGAAAAAAATAGAAGAGTGAATCCAGGTATATTCAACTGCATAAGTAAAGGGGAAAAAAGACACAAAAAAATAACAATGGCTTAAGCCAGATAGAGATTTCTTTCTCATATACAAAAGCTCTAGGGAGTCCATAGCTGGTAAAGTATAACACAGTATTAGGAGTCCAGACTCATTCTATCTTGTTCCACCATGCCCGGTCCATGGCTTCTACCTCATGGTCCAAGGTGGCTGCTCAGGCTCCAGCTAACACACTTCAGGAGGAAGGAGGTAAATAAGGATAGGCCCCTTTTCTGTAAGGAGAGTTTCTGGAAGTCACATACAACTTCCTCTTCTCATTGGCCGAATGCTTAGTCACCTGACCACACCTGGCTGTGATGGAGGCTAAGGAATGTGGCCTTTAGCCTGACAGCCATGTGTCCAACTGAAAATTAGGAATCTTATTTCTAATGAAGAAAAGAATGGATAGTGGGAGGCAACTAGCAGTTTCTGCCACAAAAAGGAAAAGCAAAGGCCCTGAAACCAAAAGGAGTTTGAGGCTTTCCAGGAAGATAAAGGTCAGAGTGGCTGGAGGGAGAGGGTATTGGGTAAGGGGTGCGATGAGAGAGGTGGCAGGGTCCAGATCGTGCCAGGGAGGAGTAGCCACAGGGAGGAGTTTCTATATGGAGAAGATGTTTAAATAACACAGGCATATAGCAGCATTTTGTCCCAACGTATTCATTCTTCCTTCAACAAATATTGATTCGGCACCAAAGCATGTGCAAAGCCCTGCTACAGAGGCTGAAACTACGGTGGTGAACAAGACCGTCTTGGTTCCTGCCCTCATAGAGCTTACAGTCTAAAGGTAGAGGCAGACATCAAGCACATAATAACACACATAAGAAAATTTTAAGTTGTAGTTGGGAGAAGTGCTATGAAGAAGAGGTACAGTGTGTTAGGAGAGGATAAAACAGAAGGACCTGACTCAGCCTAAGGGGATCCTGGGGGCATCAGGATGGGCCTTACAAGATAAGTGGCTTTTTTTTTTTTTTTTGAGGTACTGGGCTGGGGATTGAACCCAGGACCTCGTATATGTGACATGTCACTCAACCACTGAGTCACATCGGCTCCCCTGAGTTGAATTTTTCATTTGCTTGTTGTTTTGCTTTTTGTTTTTAGGAGGCACCGGGAACCAAACCCGGGACCTTCTGTGTGGGAAGCAGGCACTCAACCGCTTGAGTCACATCCGCTCCCCTATATGACATTTAAGATGAGGCTTAAATGTGGCATGAAGGAGTTAGCCAGGCAAAAAGAGGAGGTGAGATAAGAAAGGGGGTCCAGGTTCCAAAATAGGGTGTACAAAGGTCCTGGGGCAGGGACACACTTGGTGTTTCAAGGAACAAAGTGGGTCCCACTAGGGCTGGAATGGAAGGACATCAGGGCAGGCTGGGTAAACTGTGTCAGGCAGGATCATTCTTAGGAGTCTGTTTAGGTGCACTGAAGGCTGAAGGAATGAGACAGGTTTAGAAACATGCAGAGTGGGCCCTGGGGGTCAGCTGCCTGGGTGCCAAAACCATCCCCACTATTTCCTCCCTGCTGTGAACAAGTCAGCTGTCCTTGTAGGACCTCAGTTCCTCCAGCTGGAAAATAGAAATAAAAAGTGTCCACCTTCAGGGTCACTGTAAGAATGAAATGACATAAGTCATGTTGAAAGCACATGCTGAGCCCTCAGTAAATGTTAGTCACTCCTTTTATTTTATTATCCTCTGTCTCCGCCATGACCATATCACCTCTGTAGTCTGCATGTTTAGTTCATCTCTGTCTCTTCAGCGCTCTGTTGAGTACACACAGGCTCTCCTGAACTCTTGGGTGGGTGGGTAGATTGATCGATTCCAGGTTAGGATTAAGAGGGCCACTGGACTGAAGTTGACCTTGAGTGGCATCTGATTTGAACCCTCCAAGTGCAGTGGCCAGACTCCCCTTCCCTACCCCCTACCCCCTACCCCTTCCTAAAACGATGGCTACCACATCCTGATTTCCTTTGTCCACAGGCTTGATAGGAGCTCCCAAAAGGGAGACCTGGCTACAGCTCAGAGCCGAGCTGGAAGCCCTGACTGACCTCTGGCTGACCCACTCCCTGAAGGCGCTAAACCTCATCAATTCCCGGTAAGTGGGAGCCCCCATTTCCCTTTCTCCAGCCAAGGGTGGTGGCTCCTCCATTCCCACAGTTGGGGGAGCTAGACTCCCCAAATTCTCACTTGTACACTTTCTAGACATTGGTAAAGCTGAAATGTGCATGGCACAGTGGATACCTCGGAACACAGCTGAAGAGTGGGCTACAGATACTTATCAGTATTTATTGTACATAAGGTCATCTTGTCCCATCCGCTCTTGTCCAGAACACCCGCAGTCACAAAATTGTCCTCGCAAACCAGACCATCTGGTGGGTGCCTAATGAGGTGAGGAGGGTCCAGTTTCACTCTCTGTTTCCCAGTATTGTTCTTAAATGAGATAATCTGAGCCAGAGGACAAATTATTCCACTGCACTAGTATCCAAAAATCTTGTATCCCAACTCATGAACAATTACAAAATGGCATCCCAAGGGCTCAATTCACCTTGCTAATATGTTTAATTTTACCTACACCGTGCCTCAAAGATTGAGAAAGTTTTCATATAATTTCAGGTTTCTCAATTCTCTCAAAATATCAGAATTGACAGGTGCTCTCCAGTTTTCCCCAGTCCCCACCATCCCCTGTTGTCCTACACTTATTCCATATCACTCATTTACATTTCTTGTCTGGCCCCTAAAGCTATTTGAGTGTGTGACCCTTGAAATAAATATGTTTTTAAAATAAGAAAAGTATCACACTCACATTACATTTCAATGTGTCAGACAGCCTCAGGCTTTAAAAAGAGGAACAGTTGGAGGATCCTTGGTCCCTACCCTCACCTGCTCTGGTGACTTAGCCAGAGCCTCCAAAGCCCACCAAAATTCTTGTACACTCCGGGCTTATACTCTGGGGTGAGAGTCCTGGCCATGTTGTACCTTTGAATTCTGATCCACATTCGCTTTTGTTTTCAGACCCAACTGCGTCAATGTGCTGGTCACCACCACTCAACTCATTCCTGCCCTGGCCAAAGTCCTGCTATATGGACTGGGCTCCGTGTTTCCTATTGAGAACATCTACAGTGCAACCAAGACAGGTAGGGAGAATCCAGACCCCAGGATGATGCAGGGAGGGAGAGTGGGGTGAGCTTTCCATCTGGGTATGGAAGTTTAAGAACTTGTCCACAGATATGACTCAGATACCCAAAACAACTCTTAAAACCCACTTGGCTTTCCAAACTCTGCTTCTAGAGAAGTTGGTTAAGACCACGGTTTTCCAAGGTGGAAAAGTGGGTATTAGGATACATACAAAATTGCTATAACAAACATGCCCCAAAATACATGGACTTACGTAAGATTCAAAGCTTTTTTTCTCTCAAATAACAAAGCAGAGGTGAGTGATCCAGGCTGGTGGAGCAAGCCTCTTCTCACTCATCATGCACCCAGGTGACCCATTTCATTTTTCCTCCATCCCCAAGGAGCAGTGCATACCTGATATTTTAAGGCCAAGACTTAGAAAGGAACACAATCACCTCTACTCACCTCCTGATGGCCCCAGCTTAATCACATGACCAAAACTAGCTGCAAGGGAATCTGGGAAATATAGTCTACAGCCGAGCGGCTGTGAGCCCAACTAAAATTCATGGAATTATGTTACTAGGGAAGAAGAGGGCAGTTCCCACCACAGCATGGCACATGAGGTGATTTTAACTTAAGTGGTACGGCTGAAATGCATAGAGAGAAAATTCCTCTTTTTTAATTCTCTTTCAAGGAGATAGTTTCAGTTGAGTGCTCACTTGTCTTTAATGCCTCTCTAATACTTGCTAATCTTCCTTGTTAACAAAGAGAACAAGTCCAGGCTCAGAGCTCTCATCAGATTAAGAGAATTTAATAACTAGAAATTTACAGCATTGTTTATCATCACTTACCTTCTTTTTACGGCACGTAATACTGGTTTTCTTATGTGAGTATTTCTGTTCCCTATTTAAATGAACTTAAGTAAAGAAGTGTGAGTTGATTTTGAGAGAAAACACTAATTTGGTAACAGTGATTCTCAGATACGGTACAATTTTTGTGACAGAGGCACAGGAATGTTTGAGAAAATGTCCAGAATGGCATTTCTCAAGAGATGATTTATGAATAAAGGGTTCAATGGTCAGATAAGTTTGGAAACTCACAATGAACTTGAGTATATCAAAGTCTCAGTCAAGTCCTGAGGTAAAGAAACTTTTTAACCCATATTTTTATGTGACCATAGAGCCATTCAACTTTAAATTTCTCAAGAAAAGAATCCTAACCCAGGCACAGCTAAACTTTTTATTTAACCTGCTGATTCTGTTTCTATGTTAGAGGAATCAAATGCCATCAGAGAAGCCGTAAAGTGCCTCTTATTTCTCACTCGGGGATCCTGAGGCTCAGAGAGCTGAAAGTAGTCAAAGTTGAGGCAGGATGGGGATTTGGCCTCCAGCTCCCTGTTTTAACTTGAAAATCATAGTTTCAATTATAGTTTTCTGGAGTGTTAATGCTGCATAACAAACATCTCCAGTGGCTTACAACAACCAACTTTTTTTTTTTAATTAGGCCAGTAAAAAAGAATTTATTGGGAAATGGGGGAAAAGATATCAGAGCTTGCTGAGAAATGAGAGAAGATGGAAATACTGAGATTTGATGTGGGCTCCTCCAGGCAGAGAAAGTGGGCTGTGGCTTGTGTGGTCACCTTTTAAGCTATTAATTATTCCTCCCCTTGCTAATGCTAAGGGAGGGCCCCAGCTGTTACTGGTTACCCCACCAATGGGGGGGCCAATGGGGAGGCCTTTTGTTTGGGCTTATCCGGGACCAATGGGGAGGCCTGTTACAACAACCAGCTGTTGTTTCTTGCTCATGAGTCTGCAGGTCAGCTGAGGCTCTGCTGGCTTGATTCCAGGTTCAGGTCTGTTCCACATAGCTCCTCATTATGGAACCCGCAGCCATCCAGGACCCATTCTGCTCAGGACAGACGAAAGAAGTGCAAGAGGCCAAGCCAAACCAGCCATGCACTCGTCTCATGGCAAGTCCCTAACATTCCATTGGTCAATGCAAGTCACGTGGCCAAGCCCACCATCAATGGGGTGAAGAATAGACTCCACCCACTCCAGGGGGAGGAGCTGCAGTGCGATGGGGCAGAGGGCAAGGAAGTGTAATTCTGTTAACTCAGGATGCATTTATATCCACTGCTTTAATTCCACTGCTTTAATCCAGCCTCTGCCCACACAAGCTACAACAAAGCTGGCTCCTAGGTTGGTACGAAAGAGTGTTCGGAGGGCAAGCTCTCCAGGCAGGCAGGCTGGCTCTGCACTTACCAGCTGGGTGGCTAAGGCAAGTGAATTCGCCTCCCTCTTCCTCAGTTTCCCTGTCCGTAAAATGGACCTTCATCATGGGATAAAGTGATAAAGTGCTCGTAAGGCGGTTGGCACTCCCCAGCAGACGGAGTCCAGATGCTCACACATGGGAGCTGGTTTATTGTTTCTACAGCTGCTGCCCCTGTCCTCTGCCAGGCTGCACCAGCCCTGACTGAGCCTCAGTTTCTTCACCTCTAAAGTGGGGGTTATATTAATTCCAATTCCATAAGGATTGTTGTAATGATTAAATGAATTAATGTAGATCGGTTGTTGTCAACCTGGGGCGATTTGCCCCACCCCACCCCAGGGAACATTTAGCAACGCCTGGGGACATTTTGGGTAGGGAAGATGCTACTGGCATCTAGTGGGACAAGACGAGGGATGCTGCTAAACGTCCTACCATGTCAGGACAGCCTCCCACAACAAAGCGTCATCTGGCCCACAGTGTCAGTAGGGCTGAGGTTGAGAAACCCTGATGTAGAAGAAGGCTCAATAAATGACAGCTGTGAGTATTATTACTATTCCTATTTTTACTGTTTGCTATTATTTAAACCTTGCTGACACAATCATGATGAGAAAAGATCTGAATAGAGTGCCTCTGGATTTATACTGCTGCTCAGACATCCAGGAAGAAGGAGAATAGGAAGAGGTGGTCATCGAGATTGCAAGAAAGAGAGGCGCAAGAAAGAGAGGCACAGGGGAGGCTTTCGCGAGGGTTGCCTTTGTCATCAGACTGCCCAGGCATGTGGGTGTGAATCCCAGTGCCTCTCCTTCCTAGCTCTGTGATCCTGGGCAAATCACTTCACCTCCTAGAGCCTCGGCATCCTCATCTGTAAAATGGGCCCATCACTCCTTCATCAGAATGCTGCATCGACACTGGAGCCTGGTTCACACTTCTCTTCTGCCTCTTCCCGGCTGTGTCACCTTGGGCAAGCTCCTTAAGCTCTCTGGGCCTCCTTGGTGTTCTCATCCTTCACCTGGGGATAGCAGTAGTCCTCACCTCATAGGTTTGCCGCGAGGATAAAACAGTTAACACCCGGTGGCCCTTAGGAGGACGCTGCAGGTGCCGCACGTCATTAGCAGTTATTATTCGCCCCATCCTGGTCCTCACCAAGCTTTTCTACCCTTGTCCTGTGCGTGCAGGGAAAGAGAGCTGCTTCGAGAGGATAATGCAGAGATTCGGCAGGAAAGCTGTCTACATTGTCATCGGCGACGGTGTTGAAGAGGAGCAAGGAGCAAAAAAGGTACTTCTTTCCCTCTCTCAAGCTGCTTTTTTCTCTTCCTTTGAACCTGACTCATGGTTTTCGAGGACTCTAAACGGATTTCCTGCACCTCCCTGCTGCTGGCAGGCTTCTCTCCTTCCCAGGCTCTTTGCTCGCTAGTCCCTTCCCATTTGCAAATCGCAGAAGCATCCTGAGTAATTTCCTTCTGCAAATCCCTGCTCTGTGCCTCTGGCTGTTGCCCCTGGTAGCCCTGGATTGTTTCTGGGACAGCTCCTCAGGAGCCCAGAGACACTCCGTCAGGGCGGGCCGAGTAGGGGCTGGTGCACGTGCGTGTTTTATTTAATGCTTACCGATCCCATGTTCCAGGAACCCTTCCCAGTTAATAAAGACAGCATTAAGCTAATGAAAAAGAAAATCCCACATTTGTGATCTCGGCCCCGTAAGGAGGGGGAAGGGGGTTCTGGTGGCCATAGCTCTGTTCTTGGAGAGAAACAGCTGCCGAAATCTCAGGGTCTGGGCCTGTCAACAGCATCCCAGAGATCCTGCCATCCCCCAGCCAGAGGCCTGGGAAGTGGATTGTGCATGTCACAGAGCCCAATTTGGGGGACCTGGTTCCCCCCTTCCCTCCTTTGCAACAAATCCCAAGGAAACGCAGAAGTGTCAAGGGCCTCAGCAGATGAAACCCCCAATAAAAGGGAGACCTCGAGGGTCCTGAGAGAGGGGCGGGGAGAAGGGAGCTTAGGCGGTGGTGTCTGCTGTGCCCGCGCCTGGAGGCTCCTCCCCGTTCCGACTCAGAGGCCTCCTCGAGGCCGCCAGCGCAGCACTTCCCCAGGGAAGCAGTCCCTGTCCACCTGCCTCCCTTCCGGCCAGGTCAGCCTGCGCCCCCTCCCCAGCTGCCCTGTTCCTTCTTCAGGCCATTTCCCCTCTTGTCAGGAAGCAGTTGCTGTGTGCCTAGTGCTTGATCACAGACTCTGCAGATAGTGCACAGGCTCCATGAGCTGAGCACCTACTGTGTGCCCAACCCTGTTCTTGGCCCAGGGGGGAGGGGGAAGGAACAGGAGAAGAGGGGGTTCTGGGGGTGGTCCAGGCAGGCCTCACTGCAGGCGACATCTGAGCAAAGACCTGGAGGAGGTGCAGGAGAGTCCAAGGGACGCAGGAAGGGCAGCCCAGGAGAGGAAGCCGAAGGCTCAGCCACTTGGTGGCTGCAGGGGAGGGGCCAGAGGGAGGTCCTTCGCTTTTATTCTCAGCCCTTCTTTTTAAAATATATTTCTTTAACTTGAAAACTGAGTGAATTGACTTAAAGGAAAAAATAAGAAATAAGTAATAGTAATATGGGTGGCACAGCAGGATGTGGCCAAAGTGGTGGCAGCAAATCACGTGAACTTTCAGATTATCACGTGGATTATCACGTGAATTTCCTCATGAGTTGGTGGCTTTTCAGAAACAGTATGCAAGAGCCACGTCTGTGGTGGGAGACTGCCTGGGCCAAGGCCAGGTTTTGAGGGGGTTTCTGAAGCCCCCTCTCTCCTCTTGCAAGTTCAGAACTGTGAACTCTCCTCCTGAGCGGGTGACAGCGTCCAAAACAAAGCTTTGCTTCTTGCCAAATTGGGTTGGAGAAGCCGGCTCAGGCCTGCACCTCCAGCTCCCTCACACCTGCCCCTGGCTGTCACCTGGTAGGACAGGCAGGGGTGCTCGGGGCAGCGGCCGCGAGTTCCCACCATCTCCTCAACCGGGCAGGTACTTAGGGCAGAGTAACGAGTACTTTGAAATGCCCCTTTACTGTCCGGAGGTGAAATACCCCTGGGTAACAAACCTGCTTATAACCTGGTGTCCGGAAGATCGATGTTGAACCATGCTCTCAAGGAGAAAAAAAGGAAAGTCGTTTACACCCGAGATTTGCAAATGCTGGGGCAGTGGCTGCAATGAAGACAAAACACAGCGGCCGATGCTCGCACCCCGCACCTTCGCGGCAGACAAGATGCAGCAAACCCAGAAGGACCAGGGGTGGGGTGTCGATGGCTAGTGCACCATGTGACCTGCTGCCACCTGAGACGGGACTTTTCCAAAAAGATGACAAACTTGTGGAAAAGTTCTGAATAAAACTCAGGGAGGCTGAGTTGTGTTTCTGGAAAATGCGAGTTTTATTGAACCCATGCAAAAGCTACTTTGCGTTTATATGGTGTCCAGGCTCAGGCGTTGTAAACAGATTTTGCACATACTGAATGTCTTGCAAGACTGGAAAATCATACAGGGTGAAGGTGTGAGGGATGAGGCAGGACACCTGGCTCCCCTGACCCACCTGCAGTGCCCCCAGATCATCGATAGTCAAAAGTCACACTTCTGGAAAGTTCCACAATGACCCCTAGAGGGCCAGGGTTTGCCTCTTGGAGAACCTCCTATCCAGTGGTCATCCTCTCATGGAGGGCCGGGACAAGGGCACAGCTAGGGAGGTGTGAGAACGTGAGACCAGGGGAGCGTGGCGTGCCCTAAGTCCATGACTCGGCCATTTTTGGCTCTGTGGCCTTGGGCAGATGCTACCACCTCTCTGAGCTGCGTTTCTTTATGTGGCAAGTAAGGTCATAGGAGGGCCTGCCTCACCAGCTGCTGCGAACATTCCTGTAAGGGCCCAGCAGAGGTTGCTGAGCACAGTCAGCTCTCGGGAGCCCGTGGCTCTGCTCTTCCTCCCCAGGCCTGGGGGGAGGGGGAGGGGGAAGGAAGGACAAGACAACCTTCAGAAGCCCCAGAGGGGTCCTCTCCTATGGAGCCCGAGCAGAAAGACGTGAATGCTGATCTGTGCACGACCTGATGCACGACCTGAACACTTGTTCTCTGCTCCAAGCTCTTGGGGGAAGCACCTTGCTGAGACCCGGCTGAGGGCGAGGCTGGGGTGGCCTCCCGCAGGGGCTGGGCAGTGGGGCTTGGGGCCAGTCCCACCCACTTCTGTGGAGTGTGGTTTGGGTGGTCAGAGGTGCCAGGCAGGGAGGCTTCCTTCTCGCGCACGAAACAGCATGCGTGGAGGCCACCCAGGGGACCCAGGCGCCTTCTGTCCCGGTGCCCTGCTTCTCCCAGGATGCTGCTCTTTCCATGCAGTCCAGGATGGCTCCCGCCAGCGGGAAGCGCCCGGGGGAAGAGGGGAGAGCACACCCCTCCCTTTAAGGGCACAGCCCTCCCGGTGGAGGCAAACAGCGCTGCTGCTCAGACCCCAGTGGCCAGATCTGAATCACATGATCCCACCTCACTAAAGGAAGCTGGGAGATGTAGCCTTCATTCTCAGCCACCATGTGGGAGTTTCTTCTGAGAGAGAAGGGGAGAGCGGATATTGGGGGTGTCTGGCAGTCAGGCTGCAACTGGCCCCCAGGGGCGCCCAACCCCATGCCCTTACACACAGCTGTTTATTACTGATGTCATCATCATATTCAGTCCTCAGAACCACTCTGCCAGGTGGGTAGCATGACATCCCATTTTATAGAGGAGGGATTTGAGGCTCAGAGAGGTTAATCGGTTTCTCTAACGTCACACAGCAGGTACAGGCAAACCTACCTGTGTCTTGCTTCTAATGCCTGGTAGGGAGGAGGGAGGGATTGAGGGAGTCTCAAAAACTGCCAATTCACATCCAAGCAAGAGTGGAGCCGCCCACCAAAGAAGTCTAGGGCACCCCCCACTGATCTCCCCTAAAAATCCCTCCAGGGTGTCCCAGGCAGAGGCCCCAGCTCATTAGTGAGAAGCTGCCTGCCAGCAGCAATCCTGGCCTGATGGATGGGAGCCATTAGCCCCAGCCGCCGGACACCTGAGCACCGTGAAATACGGCGACAGGACAAGGAACTTGGACTCTTTCTGCTGACAGTGTTGTTAATATCTCCATTTTAGTGGGTCATTTGTCTCCACCTCTCCACAAGTGATAAATCCACCAGCACTGTGGAGCCATCAAGCCTGGGGATGGAGAAGGCTGAGACAGTTTTTTCCACCTTTGCTCATTTTCTCCCAGAAAAATGAATTGCACTCTTTAAAAGGAGCAGACTGGCTGGGCAGCAACCAGAATCCA
>PVKH010036357.1:0-11603 GCA_004027955.1 Chaetophractus vellerosus | reverse complement strand
TTTTCATTGTAGTAACATATATACAACTCAAAATTTCCCTTTTTAACCACTTTTAAGTGTATAATTCATTAGTATTAATTACATTCACAATACTATGCTGCCAATACTGTTCTCCACATCAAACAGAAACCCTGCACCCATAAAACAGTAACTCCCTCTTCCCCTCACCCTCTGGCTCCTGATATTCTGTAATCTATTATCTGTCTCTATGAATTTGCTTATTCTAAGGCTTTCATTTAAGCAAGATCATACTATATCAGATTTGTTTTAGTCTCTGGCTAATTTCACTCATCCAAATCTCATTCCTTTTTACAGCTGAATAATATTCCACATTTTGTTTATCCATTTATCTGTTGATGATTATGGGCTGCTTCTACCTTTTGTCAATTGTGAGTAATGCTGCTATGAACATTGGTGTTAAAGTATCTGCTTTCAATACTTTGGAGTATATACCAAGGAGTGGGTTGCTGGGTTACATGGTAGTTCTACGTTCAACTTTTTGAGGAACTGCCAAACTGACTTCCACAATGGCTGCACCATTTTACAATCCCATCAACAATGTATAAGCATTCCAGTTTTCCCACATCTTCACCAATACTATTTAGTTTCTGTTTTATTAAATAATAGGCCTCCTAGTGTGTGTGAAGTGGTATCTCATTGTGGTTTAAAGTACCTTTTAAAACAAACTTCTTTGCAGGGATTAACTTAAACTCTCATTGAACATTTTGAAAATGTAAACATTCTATGATTAGAAATTCAGATATATGATTTTTTTTTAAGTTGGTTGAGATCTTTTTATCCTCAAGTAACATTTCATAGGAAATGTTGTACTTGACAAATCATTAAGATATTTGCCATACTTAAAGTCCTTTCTGTGGAAGAGTTCTCCACTTGCAGTATCTGCTAAACGGCCCTTTTCACGTAAATCATGAATCCCTTCTCCTTACTTCCATCCAGAGAACACTTTACACCAAAACAAACTTATCATAGGTTAGCTAATGATATGAGTGATCTGTCTAATTGAGCTGAACCAATCAATCATTAATCTGGAATCAAGAAATAAAGAGAATCAAATAATTAGCTATAAAATCTAAAATGCAAAAGAATGCATACAGGGAAGATGAGTAAAAATCAAGAAAAATTATGTAAAAGCCAGAACAATGAAATATTGAAAAAACATGCCTTATTCTCAATGTGCAGGGTTGTGGGACCTACCTTTCAAGAAAAAAAAGATTCTTGGGGTGAGGATGGGGTAAGCTGGAAAATAACTTGCAAGAGATTCAGAGTAGAAAGAAAGACTGAGAGATGCAGACACTTTGGAAAGTCATTAAGAAGCCATAATAGTAAGGGAAGAGTGAAGATTCATGAATTCCTACTACTGTAATTGCTAGAACTGTCGTAGATCTAGAACTTACATCTACTTCCAGTATCTCTAAGACCACATGCTAATATATATTCCATTATACAATTTTAATTAGCTTCCCTTATACTGTCACATTTATCTTTATAATAAATTGTCACAAACTTGAGCTATCTAGAGTGAATTTCTTTTCCTTATAACCATTCTAAGTCCAGCAAAAGTACTCACTCTGGTTTGTTCATCCCATAAGTACTGTCTGAGCACCTAAATGTGCATGGTGGTAGATGGTATAGAACATATATTTGAAGATTAATTGTACACAAATTCTATTTTTTCAAGAATTTTTCATCTATTAGAGAAGAAAAGTCCTTGTGGAAATAATTTTGAACTTAATATTAAACCAAGAATGAAGTACACCTGATAAAAGAAAGGTCAGTGCCCACCTCCCTATTGTTCCTATGTTATATTCTGTTGTGTTCAGTGGCACACCTTACACATTACAAGTAGATGTAATGCTTGATCACAAACACTAAACACTAAATGCTATTACAGAATAAGTTTTGAGAAAGAAAAATTTGTTTTTCCCTCATATCCAATAATTGAGAATAATAGGAAACTGACTATACAGGCTTATAACATGATTTTATTTTCCAGAAAATAAATGTGATCACTGTTCCAATGGCAAGTATACCTAAGTTTTCTACATCAAAATTCTTACCTATTGTTAAGTTATACCATATTTTATAAATCATATCCCTTTAAAAATAAGACTTCATAAAAATCTATTTAACAAAGCAAGAAAAGTAAATTTGTTAAATATAACAGTTGTTCGGAGCTTGATATCATCTATCTGAGGACACTGCTGGAATCATCTGAAGTTATCACAGTCATGAGTAATTATGAGTGAGGACTATTCTGATTGCACTGACAAGACAAGAAGAAACAGGATAAGAGTGCAGCAGATGGAATTCAGATTAAAAAAGTAGAATGACATCTCAACTCTAACTGAAATATGCTGTCTTGGCAAGAAGAAAGAATCTCTTTTTCAAGAAATTTCTGAGGGCAATGAGGACTACAGTACAGTGCTTCTCAGAAACAGAAAGTTGGATTTAGGTTTTCTACTTGAATTAACTTCTGATTCTTATTTTAACTGTATATATTTTTAAATTAAAGTCACTCATACACATATATAAATATATAATATACTTGAGTAAATAATATCACACTTTTCAGCAAAAATTAAATATGTGTATGTAGACACCTATGATTATTCCTAACTACCTATTTAGCTTTTGAAAGCAGCTTTATCATTCTTCCCTGACGGTAAGTTTTTGTTTTAAATGTTTACTAAATCAATGATAAAATATCCATTGAACGCTGGTTATGTGCTAGGCATTGAGATGGTTGCTGTAAGAATACAAAGGTAACCTGCACTGATACACAGAAGAAAAGATTAGCAACCAAACTTACTACCTGAAATACCCTGCTTTATATATCGCACCTGGCAGTGACCCAGAGCCCCAGCTCATCAGTTTTATTGAAGTAGCCTGCCTTGTGTTGATGTTGTTTAAATTATGGCCTTCAAACTGATGTATTCCCTGTATATAGAAGTAGAAGAAAAAAGAACCCACATATTCTTTATTGTAGCAAATCTCAGGATGTTGCACAATGAGGACCCCCTACTAGCAAAGCAAATTGACTCAAACTAAGTTACAATATTGATTGTACTCCTTTATTTTTTATTCATTCAACACTTCTTTAATGCTATTGAAATGACTAATTAAAACATTATTAAATTGGATTGATAATGGAATAGTATATAGATCTAAATTGGCTTTTAATAATCTTGGAATTTTGTTTTATTTTCTTGGGCAATAAAAAGTGAAAAATGTGAATTAAATTAAGAGTCTCAAATACTACACAATGCAGAGGGTTAGGATTAGATAGTTTATGAAAGCAATCTAACTTTATATAAATAAAAACAATGATGATGTGTTCTTTAAAAAGAATGAATCCGACAGATAATCGCAATTTTGTATTCAGAAACGTAAGCAATAAAAAGAATCGAGTGGATAAATAGTCTCCCTACTGAGCATCATATTTTGTATTATCTTGTACAGGAGATGAAATTTACAGAAGAAACATTCTACCTTTAATGAACTCTAATTTTGATAATCGGGTTGCCAATTAACGGAGTAACTGCAAGTGTAGATTAATGTCACAATTCTCATTCAGTTATTTTAGAGCCGCTCTCTGTGTATGTGGTAAATATTCAGAGTACTTTATTTCTTTAGCATTTCCTCAACCCAGATTTTCCCTTAACATAACTGCCAAATTTGGAGGGCACATTTTACTACAAGAGCCTGAGGACCTGATCCTATCATCTCAAAGCACCCCAGGAAGAAAAATTCAAATGCAAATTTCAACTGACCTTTGCGGAAACAACTCATATTATTTTGCATCAGTTGCCACTAGAGATTTGTCTGGCTATATATGGATTTCCACATCTGCCAGCTATAAGTGCACTTCATCTGTCTGCTAAATCAGAGAGCCCGAAATAGATGACAGTGATCAAGCCTTTGAGCTCTCTTAAATTAGCCATATCGTGAGGTAAAGTTAGTTTCTCCACTGGGCTTTCATGCTAAAGGATTATTCCTGAGAAACTTAGAGGAAAGAACATACCAGAAAGCAAATAGAGTCTTGCCACTTCATTTCTGTGATTTCTTCCCCTTGGATGGAGTGCTGATCGGACAGCCTGTAGGAGCTTAGGTGATGCTGGGAGAACTGAGCATAGATTACTCTTGTTTGCAGCTACCTATGCTCTGCTACCAAAACACAACAGCAGTCAGAGAGCTATAATGAACCTCACCTGTGCCCCAGGTTCCCCCTACGGATCCCGGGTTACTAACCCCAAACTGTTTCCTTCCTTTGTGAACTGATTGAAAAAAATAAATAGAACTTCACTCACCTTTGGACAACATGAGTCCAGGGTGATATGCACACCAGCTACTAGTGGGACAATGCATTGATTTCTTTCACTAATTCCTATCTCCACACCTTTTGTTAAAAGGGTCTATGTGATGAGAGAGGGAAGCACGACTACCTGTACAAAAGAACACACTTCTGCCTAACATTTGCCTTTCCAGTTTGACCATGAGACTTTAGAAAACATTTTCTAAACTAAGGTTATAGAAAAGCAAGACATCTCTGAGTCATTCCATGTATTATCTATACCTGTATATCATTTTCCACAGTGTAGTCACATGGAAAGGTGAGAGGGAAAAATTGTGCAGTGAACATCTTTCTATAGAGAGCTCAGGGAAAAAAAAAAACGTTTTTCCACTTAGCCTAACTGGACTCTTCTTTTGGGACAAAAGTAGAGGGGGTTATCATTAAGCACATAAGGGAGCTAAATAAGTATAAAACCTCCAGACATGATTCCAGAAAAATGAACCCCTAACAATGTGTTCATTGCTGCCAAGGTAAAGGAACTTTATCCCAAGGGTAAGACTGTCTCTGGGAGGTACAGAATGTTGAACATTACTTTGGCCAATTGTGGACTCGATACTTTAGATAGAAGTCCCACATTCTGCCTCAGATCTGTGGAAGTGAAAAATTGCCGTGCAAAAGCGTTTGATCTTCACTCCCCAAAGATGTTGAATTTATTCCTAACGGCCTTGCTTTTATGGTAGGTTTAGAGGATTTCAAGGAGAAATATGGGCATGTAGCACATAACCAGTTTATTATAATTCATTATATGGGTGTTAACATCACACTTTTTGGCAAGCCAAGATATTCTGGATGCATGCCAAATGTCATTTTCTAACTCAAAATTCTTAAGATAATATCAATTCCTTCTACATTAAGGTTAATAATTAGGCAATGCTTCCAAGCTCATGGCAATGTATTAAATATGATTACACAGATCAATTGTATATGAAACTACAACTTAGTAGTAGATATTATTACAAAGGTAATATCTACATTATAACCTATCGTTCTATAACTGTGAACTTATCTAGAGTTAGTATTTCCTGAGTTATTAATAATGACATTCAAATATTCACTTTTTAAGCCATCTAAAAATAACTTAGGCCATAGAGAAAAAAGAAAAGGAAGAGGAGAAGAAAAGCCATCTAATTATTACACAATTAATTACCTCCATGAAATTCATCTACTTTTTGAGATTTACTCAAACACCCTCTTTATTTCTTTGATATTTTTTCTCAAAAACAATTTTGAAATTACTTAGCAAGTTCGAGACATAATTTTCCATTTCACAGAGGAAGCATGCCTTCACCTAGGTGGGCTGACAACAGGTCATTAGTGGCTCTAGAATAATCAGGAGGGACCTAGTAATTACATGTACCTATGTACATTAGCTAGAAAAGCTTACATGTACACCACAATCTCATCAAAACACATGTTACATTTTAATTTAAATAATACATACATTTTCTAACTTCATTTAACATTCACTAACCAATATTTCTATAATTAATGTAACTTAACCAAGTGGAAGGGATCAGACTACGGAAGAGCTAGGGGTCTGTTGCTCCAGGATGTCATCACAGACAGGAGGGGAATGCAGCTCTGTGATCTTAGGCAAATTATTTAAACTGTATGTTCCTCACTTAACTCCTCAGTAGAATGGAAAAATCATTAACATTTTATATTACTGTTGTGGAAATTAAATAATGCCTGTAAGTACTTACTGCACTATGGCCTGATAATAGGACTTTGTTTATGTCCTTGTTTAGAGCAAGTGTGTCAAATACAAAAGACAAAAGCCTAACAAAAGTTATTTGCCTGGTCATTAGTTTACTTCTCTCATTTTTTCTTTTTCTAAATATTTATTTTCTTCTTCCTATCTAAAGATTTTCTCAGATCAAATTCTTGAAATCTGGCCCCATTGTTTCCAGTTTAAATTAATTATTATTGATAAAGGTGTTAGCTACCTTTCATTGCTACTCATTCTGTCTGCTAAATGCCAAAAAACAATTTGTTACACACACATTTAACCCATGCCAAATTAATCTTTCTCTATATCTCTCTCTCTTTTTGCTTCCTAATATCCTTATCTTTGGCATCACTTTTTTTTCCTAAAATTGAATCTGAATTTTCTTTTAAAATAGATTTGGAATCTCAGTTTTAAATGGTGTCTAAGATTGAATCTGAATTTTCTTTTAAAATAGACTCAGAATCTCAGTTTTAAATGGTGTCTCTACAAGAGGGTACAACACAGCATCTCTTAACTTTCCATGAAAAAACAAACAAACAAAACATCTCATAAAACAGACAAAAACATGAGAATTCATAAAAGAAAGTAAGAGGCACATCTTTAATGTTGAGTTACCTTTTATGTTATGCGAAGACAGGTGGAAAGCCTAACGTCATAATCTGGGATGAGTATAGATCCATATTTAAGCCCATTTCTATTCATCATCTCAATCTCCAGAAGTATGAGACCTAGAAGAGTTAGATTTAGGGAAAACATGGACTGGGAGTCCGGCATCATTTCCTGTGAGGACCTCTGGAGGCCAGCAGTGAAAGGAGGAGAGGAAGTTTGATGGTGGATTGGAGCTGATTGGTAGTGCAGTGCGTTCTGGCAGTAGACCAAGAGATGTGCACATCACACTCTCTTCCACCCCTTCATCAAAAAGGTTTAACAGCCACCCAAGTCGACAAGCCAGACAAGTACAATCCATAAATCCTACCTGATTCAAATGCTAAACCTGCATAGACATTTTTTCACTCAAGAATTTATAAGCAGAAAAATTAAACACCACAAATATTAACATGTTGTAAAATAACTTTCATAATTAAGTCCTCAGAAAACAGACTTTTCATGTATATTTCTTTAAAACAATTACTTGAAAAATGGAGTCTAACCTAACAAGGCATAAAGCAAAATTTAGCTCAAAAATGAATTCAAGATATGATGTATGTGGGTAAACACTGAAGCCAAGTGTTATGTTGTCTAAATAGGAATCAGGTTTTGAGAAGAACCCATAAGAAAACAGACAAGAAGGCAAAAGATATTTCAAAATTGAACTCAACTATTAGAAAGGTGAGCATTACAGAATGTACTTAAAAAATATAATAGTAAGCAACCACTTATAGAACTTAAAATAGGACATATAACTTTAAAAACACTAGAAAATATTAAAGCAAAAGGAAGGATAAGGGGAAAAAAGAGTATAGAACAAATTAATAGACAAAAACAAACCAAACTAAATTGAAAGTATGCCAGGCAAATGCAAAGAGAACAGGAATGACTCAGACAAAATACTATTAAACAGGCAAAAAAAAATCATGCAAAAATTAGACAATTATGAACTTGAATGTATCCAATAATATTGCACTGAAATACATAACACTATCAGGAGTAAAGTACATGGAATAAAGATCAGAATTAGAATAAGAGCAGGGGATTTTAATAAATTCTGTCTTAAGCAAGTTAAAGTAGTAAAAATGATGAAGGATTTGCAAGATTTAGAAAACACAACTTTGCTGTTTGATTTTAATAATTGCAAATTAACATAGTTACCCTAAAATCTGGAAGAATACTTATTTAAAACACAGAGACCATTTTATTGACCTATACATTAATAATGAAAACTGCATAAAAGGAACGTAAAGTTCAATGATTTATGCCAAAGTGGACACATATATAACCATTACCAGACCAAAAAGTAGAAGCTTCTCAGAACTTCAGAAGCCCACCTCACACAGCCTTGTAATCACTATTTCCTCCTTCCTCCCCAAAGAGGCTAATCATGAATTCTCATATCATAGATTTATTTTGCCTGTTTTCCAACTTTATATTAATGGAATCATTTAATACAATAGTTTTTTTTTCATCCAGCTTTTTTTATTCCACCTTATATAATGTTGTTGCATACTTTCAAAGCTGTAATTTATTCTCTTTTATTGCTGTATACATTAAAACATATGAAAGACTCCAAAATGTATATATCCATTTTACTGCTGATGAATATTTGGGTTATTTCAATATTTTTGGCTATTATAATTAATGCAGCTAAGAATATTATTTTACTTGCCTTCAAGTGCACATATGCATGCATTTCTGCAGGATATATGCCTATAAGTAAAGTTTCTGGATCATACCACATGTGTATATTCAACTTTAGTAGATTTTGCCAAACATCTAAGTGGATGTACCAATTTAAATTCCCATATGCCTTAGTGTATGATAATTTTCTTTGTTCCCATCCTTGCTAACTTAATATTGTCAGAGTTTTTAATTTGAGCCATTAAGGTGGGTGCATTGTAGTATCTCATTTGGTTTTATTATTGTAGTTCCTTGACAATTAATGAAATTGAATAACTTTTCATGTGTTTATCAAGAATCTGCTAATGCCTTGTGTCTATTTTTCTATAAGATATCTGCCTTGTCATTATTGATTTTTGGTGTTTTTTAATATAATCTATATACAAGCCCTCTGTCATTTGTGAGCATTGCAAATATCTTCTATCACTCTGCAGGGAGACTTTTTCTCTCTTGTGATAGAGACATTCTTAATTTTCATGTAGTCTAACTACACAATCGGTTCCTTTAAGGTTAGAGCTTTTTTGGTATGTTCTGATAAAGCAATCTATGTCTACCTAAAGTCATAAGAATATTGTCCTGTATTTTCTTAAAGAAATATTACTTTTAGATTTAGATCTACGTACATCAGAAATTGATTTTGTACATCATGTAAGGTAGAGCCAAGTTTCATTTTTTCCCAAAATACATATTCAACAGATTCTGTACCATTTATTGAAAAGATTGTCCTTTCCTCATTACTCTGAAATGCAAACTTTATGATAAATCTATTGTCTATAAATGTATAGGTCTATTTTGGGGCTGTCCATTCTGTTCTACTGATAAATTTATCTCTTCTTATACCAATACCATCTATCTTAATTCTTATAACTTTATAATAAGTCTTGATGTTTAGGTGTATAAATACTCTCCCTCCCTTTGTCCTTCTTTTACAAGGGCTTTACCTTTTTTTTTTTTTTTTTGGTTCACTTGTTTTAATATCAACTTTACATTCAGAATGTCAAGTTACACACATACCCATGCACAAAATTGCTGGATTTCAATTTGAGATTTCATTTACTCTATTGATCTATCTAAAGAGAACAAACATCTTTTAAATACTGAATCTTTTATTCCATGAACATGATATATCTGCCCATTTATTTGGATCTTTTAAAGTTTTTCTCAAACATGCTTTATTATTCTCCTCAGAGGACTGACATCAATTTAACAGATTTATTTATACATCTTTATTTTTAAGATTATTATAAATGATAACATACACAATTTTATTTTATAGGTATTTGTTAGAGTGGAGTACTATGAATCTTTTTTATCTTGAGGATATTGACTGCATCCAGCAACCTTCCTAAACTCACTTATTAATTCCAATAATTTATATACAGATTCTTTTGGATTTACTACATACATAAATACACCATCAGCAGATAATGAAATTTTATTACTTCTTTTCCAAGTCATACACCTTTTTTTCCTTGTTTAATTCTTCATAATTTCTAGTTTTCTTATGTTAGTTTTGGTAAATTGTATTTTACTAGGTATGTACTCACAAAAATTATATTGCCAATTCATCAGCATTAAGTTCTTTATAAAAACTTTTTATAATGTCTTTAATATATGTAAGTTTTATTGTCATGATTCCCTTTCCATTGCTTTAAGGATTATTTGTGCTTTTCATTGTTTTGCTCAAATGTATCAAACGTTGAATTTCAAAATTAAGAAGCAGAAGTTAATATACCGTGTTCTCTAACAGCAATGTGGTGCAATTAGAAATAAAAACTAGTATTTAAATACTTGGAGAATTCTATCAAAGAAAAAGTAAAAATATTAAGAAAAAAACATTATTTCAATAGTTATTACCACAGAACAAGTATGAGGTAAAAAGAACAAATTCATATAATTACATACGAAATTAATTAGTATGAAATTTTTCAAAAAGATAAATAGAAATATAACAGTAGAATTAAATCATCCTTGGATAAAAATGGATTAAATTAATCACAGAGTAAAATTAATTAATGAAGAAATGGCAAAACTGAAAGCTTAAAATAACAAATTATTAAAAATAAAAAGAGAAATCTAGGAACTATAGTCTTCTGTGTTAAGATAGTGGAAACAACCTAGATAATTGAATCCTTCTAGTCACTATAAAATTATTTAAATTTAAGTAGCAAAGGTACCCAGCAGAAACCAAAGAAAGTAAAAGGACACAACTTTATACCATAGTTCAAAAAGTGTTAGCAAAAGTAAGAAAACAAAATCCTAGTGGTCAAGGATTAGTGGAGTGTTTGTGTATGTATGGATGAAAGGAGGATGAGGCAAAGGAAAATCCTTGCAAGCATCCATTCTTCCCTCACCTCTTCACCTTGCCCTAAAAGGCTACAGAAAGTAGATTTAAAGCAAAACCTGCCCCCCCAAACAATATTTTAATACTATTCCTATGACCCAAACAAGTGGTGATGGATGTCAAAGAGAATTCCCACATCCTTTTTTTTTTTTTGAAAATAAAGCAATTTGGTATATTTACCTACTAAGAAAGCAGAAATTTTAAAAAAACATGGTATGATAGCTATGTAAAGATGGCACAAGGTATATTATAAAGAAAAGATGCATAATAAGAAGAATGAGGAATGCAGTCTGTTAGAAAATGTAGTCCAATAAAGAGAAAAAAATAAGTCTAAATAACTTTTTATTAGAAGAGTCTAATAAAAACATGTACTCATAAAACAGGGAGATTATAAAGCAGCTGATTTAGATGAAAAATTAGAATGAAACAATGTGATTACAAAACTAATAATTGGAGACAGCAAGAGCTAGAAGAGAAACAGGTGAAAATCTATTTATAGGCATAGGAAAAAGGCTTGAAGTAATCACCATGAACATAAAAGAAAAATACAAATATTAAAATATTTATAGGGGCCGACTGGATAGCCCAGTGGATAGGGCGTCGGCATACCACATGGGAGGCCCCGGGTTCGGTTCCCGGGGACCTCTCCTAGCGGACAGACCGCCTTGAGAATGGCAAGCCGCCATGGGCGGGCCAGAGCCGCCGTGGGCAGGGCAAAAAGCTGCCACGGACAGGCAAAAGCCGCCATGGGCAGGGCAGGTCGCCTGCAAATCGAGCGCAGCCAGCCACCCGCGAACTGAAAAGCCGGCCGTGATGGAAGCAGA
>PVKH010036356.1:0-11605 GCA_004027955.1 Chaetophractus vellerosus | reverse complement strand
AGCCTGAACCCTGGAGACGTTGGCAGCCATCTTCCTCCAGGACATGGACTTTGGTATGGGAAGAAATTTATGCTTTGTGACCTGGTAACTGTAAGCTTCTACCCCAAATAAATACCCTTTATAAAGACCGACCAATCTCTGGTATATTTCAAAAGGCACTCCTGTGGCTGACCAAAACAAACTGCATCTCAAAAATCTGCTTCTCAAATCTTCTGCCTTGCCTTTTACACTCGAGACCACACCCACCAAGGGGTGGGGCTCAACACCCTACTGATGCAGCCCAGTCAACATCCTAATCATAACCCAATCATGCCCAGATGAGCAGATCAGTTTACAAGCATGATTCAATTTATATTTTTGGAATTCATAATTAGATAAAACTGTCAAACCATTACAGCATCTAACCAAAATATATCAGGCAAACTGGCAAAACCAAAGCGAGAAATAGACATCTCTACAATAATAGAGACTTCAACATACCACTCATATCATTAGATAGAACTAGACAGAAGATCAACAAGTAAACAGAGAACTTGAACAATATGATAAACAAGTTAGACCTAACAGACATACACAGAATGCTGCACCCAAAATCAATGGGTTATATATTCTTCTCAAGTGCTCATGGACCTTTCTCCAGGATTGATCACATATTAGGTCACAATGCAAGTCTCAGTAAATATAAAAAGACTGAAATTATACAAAGCACCTTCTCAGATCATAATGGAACGAAACTGGTAATAATAGTCAAGAAAGAGATAAATTGACAAATATATGGAGGCTGAACAAGATATTCCTAAATAATCAGTGGATCAAAGAAGAAATTATAAGTGAAATAAGTAAATATATTGAAACAAATGAAATGAGAACACAATTTACCAAAACTTATGGGTAACAGCAAAGGCAGTCCTGAGAGGAAATTTATAGCCCTAAATTCCTAAATTAAAAAAGAGAAGAAAGCTAAAATCAAAGACCTAAATGAACAGCTGGAGAAACTAGAATAAGAACAGCAAACCACTCACAAAGCAAGCAGAAGGAAAGAAATAATAAAGATTAGAGCAGAAATAAATGAAATCAAGAACAACAACAAAAAAAAACAACAGAGAAAATCAAGAAAACCAAAAGCTGGTTCTTTGAGACGATCAATAAAATTGACAAACCCTTAGCTAGACTAACAAAGAAAAAAGAGAGAAGATGTAAATAAATACAACCAGAAATGAAAGTGGGGATGTTATGACTGAAGAGGAAGGAAAATTACCCAACACATTTTATAAAGCCAACACTACCCTAAAACCAAAGCCAGTTATATAAAGACACTACAGACCAATTACAGACCAATCTCTCTAATGAACACAGATGCAAAAATTCCAAACAAAATACTTGCAAATAGAATCCAATAGCATATCCCAATACAATGAATATTAATGGATGATAAAATTTAATTCACTAATTCAAAATGATAACCGATTGTACATTTGACTATTTTTTTAAAAAAAATTTTTATTAGAGAAGTTGTGAGCTTACAAAACTATCATGCATAATGTACAGAGTCCCCATACATCACCCCACCAAAGAACAGTATTTTGAGTAATCTCGAACTGGTAGTGGAACAACAAAAAGCCTTAACCTGAAATTATCATGTTTTATCTAAAATACGTACTTGCTTATATACTTGAATGCTGATAATGTAAGTTCATTTGAACATTTAAAAATAAGAGAAAAATGTCAGTGCAGACACCTGTGGAGGCAGACTTTCTTCTCTCCTCTTTCAAGATGTTTAGAAGTGGAGGGAAGGAGAGCTGAGTATGGAGAATTCTTTCTGTAACATAGGAGAAACTTGAACATTTAAAAAATATCCTGGGAATCGAATGTGGCTCAAGTGATTGGGCTCCCGTCTACCATATAGGAGGTCTACAGTTCGACTCCTGAGGCCTCCTGGTGAAAAGCAAGCTGGGCCACACAGTGAGCTGGCCCACGTGGAGTGCTGGCCCATGCAGGAGTGCTGGCCCGCACGGAGAGCTGGCACAGCAAGATGACGCAACAAAAAGAGACACAGAAGAGAAACAATAGGAGACACGGCCGACCAGGAAACTGAGGTGGCACAAGAGATTCAGTGCTTCTCTCCACTCCGGAAGGTCCCAGGATCAGTTCCCACTGCCGCCTGAGGAGAAGACAAGCAGACACAGAAGAACACACAGAGAGCAGACAGCAAGCACAAAACAACGAGGGGGAGGGGAAGAAATAAATAAATAAATCTTTAAAAAAAAAACTTAAAAAAATATATATGCTAACAAGAAGACTGGATAGCAAGATATAGATTGAAGACACATGAAAATGGAATTGAGTTTGGGCAGATGGAAAGACACTTTATCTCTGAGATAAAAGGAATGGATGGAATAATAGATGTGGATGTAAGGTAAGTTTGTAATAATGACAGTGGAAGGAAGAGGCAGAAGTTGAGAAAATTCCCTCATGATGCACTCTTAGTGAAACTGGCAGTGAAGTCCATTGAAAAGAAGAGTGTGATGTGATGAAGAATTGGAATATACACAGAGAAAAATGGGAAAGGGATGCAGATGAATGAACGGATGGATAGATAGATAAATGGATGATGAATGGGTGGATGGGTGAATGAATGGATGTAGCAGTTTGGCATTATTTATGAATTCCAAAAATAGATATTGGATTATGTTTTAAACTGGTCTTTTCCTCTGGGCGTATTAGAGTGTATTGGATTCAGAGGTTTTACTTTTACTTGATTAAATAATGATTAAGGCTTTGATTAGACCACATCAGTAGGACATTGAGTTGTCGTTCCCCCCACCCCCACCCCCACCCCGCCCCTTTGGTGGGCAGGGACTCACAGAAAAACCATACCGCAGAGAAAGGAGGTTAGAGTTCTAATGCTGGAGCCCGGGAAGTGAACATACAGGAGAAGAACACAGGAATAGAGACGGCCCCTTAGACATGGCAGAAGCCCCAGGGAGAGAGAGACAGAGCTGTTCGCCTGATAGTCTACAGCTGGCCTTGTGGAGAGCACAGCAGCTGAGCCTGGAGAGAAATGGAGCCCCGGGAAGAGAGGAACCCAAGAAGTCTGAACTCTTGGCAGATGTCAGCAGCCATCTTACCCCAACACATGGCAATACACTTTGGTGAGGGAAGTAACTTTATGCTTTATGGCCTGATAACTGTAAGCTTCTACCCCAAATAAATACCCTTTATAAAAGCCAACAGATTTCTGGTATTTTGCAGCAGCAGCCTTTGGCTGACTAATACAGTGGATGGCACTGAACTCCACCTCAGACTATGAAGGTTATGAACTCCAGATACTCAGATTATAGTTTGGATGATTCAATTCTACCTTGTTATCCTCTTTTTAAGGACAACCACAGGCCTTAGCCTATTTTAGAATGAATTTGAGGTCTTTTGCTCTTTAACATTTTGGTAGCTTTGTTCTGGGCTTTCCCACCTACTTGACCTTTCAACAACTGTAATTTTATAGGGCAGGCATATCATGCACTTTAGTTATACAAGGCCTTGTAAAAGGAAGCTAATTATTCTTATAGAGCATAACAATGGAGAGAAAACTTAATGTATTTACTTTGGTGTTCCTGTTTTTAAATATTAATTGAAATTATTTTTCTTGCCATTAACTTATGTCTCTTATTTTATTTCTATTTGTTTATTTTTTTAAAGATACTTAGATTACATAAATGTTACATAAAAACTGTAGGGGATTCCCATATACCCCACCCCAACCCCTCCCACACTTTCCTACATTAACAACATCCTTCATTAGTGTAGTACATTTGTTACAATTAATGAACACATATTGGAGCATTGCCACTAAGTGTGGATTATAGTTTACATTATAGTTTAAACTCTCTCCCACACAGTTTTGTAAGTTATGACAAGATATATAATGGCCTGTATCTGTCACTGCAACATCTTATTTTATTTCTTAACCCTGAAAAACATTTCCCGGATGCTGCAAGCAAGTGACTTTGCCAAATGAAGCTGCACTACTTTTTTGTACTCTTACAATCTCAAAGTGAGTAAAATAAGTTTAATGGGTTTATAAAGGTCTCATTTACTTTGTTCTAATTTTAAACATTCTCTGAGTTGTAAGCTTTCCTGCTTCTTCAATTACACAGCCTTTAGCTGATCTTTCACAACTACTTTATCATCTTCACTTATCCACTAATACTCAGATATACAGTAAAAGTTATTAAGTTTATTAATTAGATATGAAATAATTATTTGATTTTCATTATTAAAATGTGATTTTTTTAAATGTGTGCCCTGTTCTTAAAAACTAACCAGGTAGAATGAAACAATCTAAACAGACAAGGGCCTGCTCCAACTTTGGCTAATATTTTTATTTTTTTGGCCAAAATTTAAAATCCTTTGTAAGCAAAATCTAATTTCAGAATGGTCTCCTAAAGTAGGTTGGCAACTATGGCCCACCAGCCCAATCTCTCCGACCTCATTTCTGTAAATAAAGTTTTATTAGAACATAGCCTTGCTCATTCTTTACATATTGTTAGTGGCTACTTTTGTGCTACAGTGGCAGAGCTGAGTAGTTGTAATAGAGACCTTGTGGCTCACAAAGCTAAAAATACTCTCCTGCAGAAAAAGTTTGCTGACCTCTGCCCTAAAGCCTTATTATTCAAAGTGCAATCTGTGGTAGCAACATCAGCATTATATGGGAATTTCTTAGAAACGCAGAATCTCAAACCCCAACCCAGACATACTGAATCAGAATCTGCATCTGTAACTAGATCTTCTGGTGATTCTAAAAGCTTCAAAGCAAATACTATTGGAAATATATAAATAAGCAAATAGATTTCTAAGTAGGTCACCTCTTCAGAAATCTATTCTAATTACTTTCTACAAGAAATCTTCAACAAGAAATTTTGAAAGTTACTGTGGTATTAAATTGAAAATATATAAACTGAATGAATACTTACAAAGCTTATTTCATTGCATCATCTAATTCCTAAATAGTATATATTATGACCTTAAAAATCGTATATGACAGGTAACTAAAATAAGAAGTCAGGTAATAAGCTGACTAGGTAGAAGAATAAAAATGTCCATCTCTGTCTCTCTCTTTCTCCTTACATATATTTACATTGCTAGGATAGTGGCTTCACATTGGGTATAGTGTATATGTTTTATGGATGCATATGTATATTTGTATTTCAAAGTAACCTGTTAGAATAAAATATGGCAACATATTTTTATAACAAAGTGCCAGAGAATAAGATTAAATTATCATATTGGCTAGCTTATCAGATTCTAAGTATAGTTATATTTGAATATAATCTGAGGTAAAGATTATCTGGATAAACATTTACTTAACAGAAGTGAAGGAAAAAATGTAAATATATATCCTTCATGGTGGACTGTAATGCATCATTCTTGAAAATGCACAGAAGCTGATGGTGAACATTTTGAGCATTTGTTCCATTAAGCCTGGTCCTGTAATTAATATAATGATTTGCATTATGAATAAATATGATTAATAAAGGGCCTATTTTAATGGAACAATTTGGTTTATCAATATATACAATGATAAGCCATGTTATAACGGTATTCAAAATATCAACTTTAAGCTTTTCTTCATTTTCTTTAAGACTTTATTTTTATTAGTAGTCACATCACATCACATCACATCACATATTGCCTTGAGAGTTCATGGGCCAGTAAAATAAAAAATAAATTTTTAAAAAGAAAGTAATTGACAGAATGTTGCCAAAAGCTTATTTGCTCAAGAACAAAGTTTAATAATTGCTATGATCTACTAACAGCATTACTTCTTAAAAGAAAGGGGATCTTAATATCAAAAGGATAGAAAGAAAGAAAAAGAACAGAAAGGACAACATCTCAAGATAAACAATTTTACCCAAGAAACAATAACTGGCAACCCATGGTAGGCCAATGGTCAGACAGCCAGCTTGAAAAATATCAATAGAGAAGAGCAGAGCACAAGGGCCATGTCTGCTTTATCATCTGACATATCTCTTGCTTTAACCAGTAAACTTATACTTAATTGCCTATGATGGTAGACTTCATTTGTTTTTCTTTTGTTTGTTTGTTTTTAGGAAATACTGGGTATGGAACCTGGGAC
Source organism: Chaetophractus vellerosus (assembly GCA_004027955.1). Taxonomy (NCBI): domain Eukaryota; kingdom Metazoa; phylum Chordata; class Mammalia; order Cingulata; family Chlamyphoridae; genus Chaetophractus; species Chaetophractus vellerosus. The sequence continues at coordinate 5,472 of PVKH010036356.1, read as the reverse complement.
CTTGTACATGGGAAGTAGGCGCTCAACCACTTGAGCTACATCCGCTCCCAGACTTCATTGTTTTTATCCCATTTACAGAAGAAGAAATTAAGGTTCAGAGAGGCTAACTGACTTGCTCAAAGTCCTTCTGCTGGTGTAAGTTGTAGCCTGGATTTGGAAGCCAACTCCCTGTCTTCTAAGCCCTTTCTAACATACCAGACTCCCTCTCATAATTTACAAAGATTGGTGAACTTAACAAAAGGGTTCCAAGTAGAAAAGTGGCAAGTGATCTCAGGTATTTATCAGTGAAGGTCTGTACATATGGACTCTTATGCCTTTTCAGCAGCCTATACATTGAAAATTAGCATAAGCAAGAGCCATAGCAAAGAGGTGCAATGCACTAATTAGCTATACTACTGTATGAAAACAAGGAAACCAAGAATAAGTACCATGATTTCTTGCGAGATTTTGTTATATCTATTTGTATCTCTATTCAGAACAGTAATGGAATATATTTTGTAAGACATGCATGTATTTTAACCCTTCACTTCGAAAAGCTACAATGCAGTATTGTCAATACATTCATTAATAGTGACAGCACAGCAATTGATGGCTCCAAACACAGTCCCTAGATAATGAAACTTCATGATACTCAAATAACAAGGCCAAGTTCTTGATCTCTTTTGTCGGTAGCTTTTCTCTTACTGCAATTAGCCATCTGACATCTGTTTCACTAGTTCATGGCAATAAAAAATCTGATTCCACAGAGATGCAGCTCTCCAAAAGCTGTATGAAAGAGTAGTAGAGTCAATTCATTGCACTCAATGTCAAATTTAGTATGCGTGGTGAAGAAATTTCTAATTTTAATATTAAATCACCCACTTTTCTTGACCTCTAAGGCTTTAATAACTGCCTGAATTAAAACCAATAACCTTTTACAATTATGGTTTTACTATTCCATTTTTCTATATCTTTATAACCCCCAAGAATTAAAGCCCTCAATGTCAAGAAGAGTAAGGAGAAGTTAGAGAATGCCCTTAAGGAGCATTTAAAAAAATAAACCTAATGTTGAGTAGAGATATTATAATACATTAATGCCACTCCTATATCCTGAATTTTCCAGGAAATCCACAAATTAAATATTCTACTCATTCATTGCCTGCTGCCCTCTAAAACAACAAACACACACTCACACAACAAATGCCACAGAAATTTAAATATTCCGGCATGTAACTACATCCAGAATGCTTTACATAGGAAGCAACACAGGCAAAAAGAGTATCAGATCCAATGTTTATTTTCAGACTGTAAAATAGTTACTAAAAAGTTTACCAAAAAAGCAATTCAAACAAAAATCAACTTATTCCCTTTTCTTTCTCACTCACTTCTAATTAAGCTATTTTGCAGTTACTAAATAGCAACATAGTTTTTAAAAACAAAGCTGGGTAAAAAAATTAAATGAACTAAAAACTAAGATAAATTAAAAGCATGTGTTTTCTTTAATATAGTGTTTGGATATTTATCAAATATCATTGTGATGAGAAGAAAAAGAAATAGAAATGTAGAGAACTCAGAGTGATCCAGACAAATACACATTAACACAACAAATGCCATGGAAATTTAAATATTCTGGCATGTAACAGCATCAGGAAGGCAGCAGATGCGTTCTGGTTTGTTTATTAACTATGAAATACTTTAGATTGCCAATCTAATTCTACAGATTATATTTAAGCAGGCTTTATTGGAAAGAAGACACCACTCCTTACCTTAACACATTCTAGAAACCATGGCATAATACCAATAATTGTAGAGTTTCCATGCGTTTTCACCAAGAATCCCATGAAAAATAAAACTATAAAAACAATCAATAACGCATCTAAACTTCTCTGGCAAGATAAACCAGTGAATTTACATCTGAGTTCCATAAAATGGACATTCAATTATCTTCCAATCAGCCTCATTCTAGGAAATGGTGCAAATATTGAAGAGGCACCTAACTTTGACTTAAAACTAATAGTAAGGGGAGTGGTTGTAGTTTTGTGGTTGAGTGCCTGCTTCCCATGTATGAGGTCCTGGGTTCAATCCCCAGTACCTCCTAAAACAAAACAAACAAAAATAATAGTGAAGTTATAATGATATATTTTTGCTTAATTTCTGATCATTCAAAATGGTTACATGAGGGATGATTTTGAGGACTTAGGTCTTTTTAAAAAGCCATCTGGGGAAATTTAAAATGTCTGTTTTTCCTTTAATAAACCTATATCCAAACACAGATATTCAAGGTAAAGTGGACACAGAATTGTGCTCAAAATTGAGATAATACTTTTTAATAAAACAATTCATTTTAGCCTTAAAAAGGCTTATCCTCAGTTGTTAGATTCTAGAAGTCTCTTGAATCTGGTCCTTTGGTTTGCTCGCTTATCTTTGAGCTTCCAAATCTTTGATGTTAGGATTGAGGTCAACAGAGGATTTGTGAAGAGCTGAGATATTCTCTAAAGTCTACAGCATTCACTGCAAGACATGCTACTTCTACAATCTTTCCTAACAGAAGGAGAAAATGGTTTAAAATCTGTTTTTCAACAAGTGATTTAATAATCTAAGCTCTGGATTTGAATATCCAATTCACTAGGAATCTTGCTTTTATATAATATTTAACTGGCATAAGTTTGAAATTTCTATCAGCATTTGATTTTCATAATAGAGTTAGCCTATCCTTAATAACTATAAATATAACCATTGATTTTCTTTTCCTCCGTGGAAATAAGTCTCTGTGGGTATCTCCTCCACAAAATAAAAGTCCTATCTTATTAACATAAAAAGCTTTCCTGGCATAGTAACTCTCTTCACTATGATAATGACTTCAGCTAATTTACTAAGGAAATCACTAGATGCCCTCTTACGGGTGCTTGCCACTTTAGTCTGTACTCTTAGGATATGCAAATTAATTCTGGGTTTAAAATGAATAAATCAACTTCACTTACCAAGAGTGGCTTATTTTGGAATCTCTAGCTTAATTTAGTTTTAGCTCCCTACAAAGTAAATGTCTTGGCTTGAAGGTTTGACCTTTGATTTAAATAATGACCATTTTTTTCACGTCTGCAATACTTCTTATAATTATCACTATTGATTACAATGAAGCAACATCCTTAAATTCCTTAAGAATGTTGACCTTAATCTTTGACTCTACATGAAAAGTAGTAAAAGGTAGACCAATTTAATTACTTGTTTCACTATTATTCATACCAGTTTCTAAATTTTGTCTCAATTACAATTGCACCTTCTATCCTGTACTTTTTACTAGACCCATCACTTAAACTATCATTTTTCTGCCAAATTTATTTCTACACTACAAAGTAACATTTCTACACAAGGTTGTAATTATAATCATTGAGTGGTTTTAGATTTTAGAAAACTGGAAACTACAAACTTGCAGCTATATCGTTTCACCACTAGATGGAGATTGTGTACCAGGAATGTGAAACGCAAGCTAAAGTGGAGAGCAGTGGTCACTGGGAGAAAAAAATAAAGGAGCAGGCAAAGATAGTGAAATGTTAAGAATAGATATTGATTGGATTGACAATAGTACCTGAGCAAAATTGCCACAAAGCCAAAGCTCAGAGTGCCTGAGCTTTTATATTAAATTATTTTCTTGTCGTTTTTTTGCATTTTATTGTCAATAAAATGATGCTGTTTCACATAGAGAAATTCCTCCTATTAATTCATTTCATAACACAGAGTACGTAGGCTAGGTACCCTGACAAAGAAATATCAAACAAAAACACTAAACTTGGAGTCGGGTTCTAGCTATGTTATGGGAAACAGGCATTCAACCACTGAGCTACACCTGCTCCCCAGGTTCTAGCTATGTTACATGAAAATTATCTGACTTTAGGCAGATCACTCAGACTGCCTGGGACTCAATTTCATCATCTGTTAAAAAATGGAGTACCTAACCTACACCTAGGAATGGTTTAGGAAGGACTTAGTTCCCCCATAATCTTATTAGGCATCTCTAAGACCCTAGGACATCCCTAGAAATCCTAGAATATTAGTTTAAAAAGTGTGATTAGGAAAAATGCAGCTTCAAGGCACACTTCCCCCATATCCCACTCCCTCCACAATTAGTATGACTTAAATAATTTTAAAATTCTGGTGCTGCCACTAGCCCAACCTAGAATGAATTCCAAGATTCTTTCAAGCTCTGGGTTATCTTTGTGTGTAGTATTTTTGCATGGATAGGTCACATACTTAGATATGCTGACTACTGGAAACCATAACTAAAGCAGATAATCACAATGTCAAATACTGATTATACATACATTGTTATATTTGCCTGCCTAGATATCAATGACAAAACCCAATGAATGAACAGGGCAAATTGGCAAGAAGTGAAATGAAGATGCTTATTAGGGAATGTAGAAAGAGCAGGAAAATGAACTAGAAAGTGCTTAGAAGTGGGGAATGTTTGCATCCCCATGGAATCTAAAGTTACTACTTCTGTCCCTTGTTCTTAAAACAATATAACAGATTTTCAGTAACAACTAAAATAAAGATGTTGATGCAATTTAGACGTGTATTTGATCCAAATATCTAAAGAAAATCATTCCTTCCTAATAGAGAAGTTTGCATATGTGACATTACAGTATACCTTTTTAACTCAGCAAAAGTTTGCTATGTAAGTCAGCATGACAAGCATCTTTCTGAAAAATATGTCTTTCAAAGTGTATAACGTATGCATCTGAAAAATACACCTTGTAAAGTTCTTGAACTATCTTATATTTCCTAAAGACCTTGTGCTTATGTAAAAGTGAAAGTTTATAAGATATATCTAGTAAGTATAGAAGAGTAAATATGAAAAAAATTATTAATGAATACAAAGAAAGGATTTTATCTCTAATCTCAATCTCTACTAATGAATTATCAATCCAAATTGCTGGATTTCACTAAATGTTTCACCTAATATATACTAAATACAAATAAATGTTAAATTTTCCTTCTGTACTCTTAAGGAGTTTATGTTTCTAGGGAAACACAATTGATAGACATAGTAAACATGGCCTTTTCCATTTTTTTTCTATATCAAATAGGTATTCTGTTGATTTTTTCATGCTCTTCCTCTTGGATATTCATGGAACTAGAGATAATTTTTTAATGAAAAATCTTAATCTCAGAAAGAAATTGTTTTGGTCAGCCAAAGGTGTGCCTTTTGAAATATACCAAAGATTGGTCGGTCTTTATAAAGGGTATTTATTTGGGGTAGAAGCTTACAGTTACCAGGCCACAACGCATAAATTTCTTCCCATACCCAAGTCCACGTGTTGTCGTAAGATGGCTGCGGACGTCTCCAGGGTTCAGGCTTCCGGGTTCCTCTGTTCCCGGGGCTGCGTTTCTCTCCGGGCTTAGCTTCTGTTTCCTTCACGAGTTCAGCTGAAGACTATGAGACTCTCTGCATTGCGTCTCTCCACAAGGCCAGCTGTAGCCTATCCGGCGATC
>PVKH010036355.1:0-11604 GCA_004027955.1 Chaetophractus vellerosus | reverse complement strand
TTTCTTGGCAAATCCATGAGATTTAGAGTTGGCCATGGGAAATCACTGGGTCATATTATTCTCTGATAGGTTAATAACTTGGAGAAGCGCTTAATTCTGGAGTTGAAAAGATAATCAAACTGCCTGCAACACATTTGTTCCCTAAAACCTCGCTACGTGAGGCGTGGTCTCAGCACACCAGCATCAGCATCATCTGTTAGCCTGCTGGAAATGCAAAATCCCAGGACCTGTCTCAGACCTAGTGAACCAGAATTTGCATTCTTAAAAGATCCCCAAGTGATGCAGAGGTACATTAAAATTTAAGAAGCAGTGTTATAAAAAAAAAAAAAAAGCCACAAAAGATTCAGCAATGTGAGCAACCCCATTCGAATCCAAAGTAATCCCATTTATTTATGAGAAGGCTATTCCACCTCTGATAGTTGGCAGGGCAAGAGTCTCTCTATATATCTGTGTTTTTAGGCATTTTGATCTAACAACTAACTCTAGTTAGTTGGGAAAAAATTGTTAAAATGGATCCAATTTAGGATCTCTTGGAGCAAGGGTGGAGGAAGGAGAAAAGTGCTCCTATTGCTATGGCTTATAATCTTCACTCCTTCATAGAAACTGATGTGCTAGTAAAATGCTTGATTTCTATGAAGATGGAACAAAGTCATTCTGTCCACTGATACTGTAGAAATCAATACAGCTGGGTCATTCGGATGTGAGAAAGAGACATCTCAAGAAACACTGGAAAGCAGCAAGAGGCATTATCAGTTTCTCCTCTTGATTAATTTTTGTCCCATTACTACACATATATCAAGGCACATAATACTGTAGGATTACAAAGTTGAGTTTGCATGGTTAGCTAAAGTGAAGCATGGACATGAGTATATTAGGAAGTTGGATAGGAAGGTTCTTAGAGAGGTTCTCTTTAAATATGTCATTGCCATATCCCCAAAGCTTGCAGCAGTGGTTATCTAAATCCCATGCAGCCTTTAGAAAAGAAAATAAACCGAAACTTCCTCATATAAAAGGACAGGAGATGGTCCCCTTAATAAACTGTCACATATTTAAGGACAGTATTTGTTAGCTGTCCAGGCAATCACCATAACATAACTTCCTCTAGGAATTTATAATCTAGGTAAGAAGCCAAAACTAAACAACATTCAGGACTCAGCTGAGTGCCACTAACTACATCAACGTCTATGGGCAAAATAAGCAGTATGACCTGGGGTAAAAAGAAAAGGTGTGAACTGTGTTGGATCTCAAAAATCTGCAGGTCTAGGATAAAGAAAACGGGAGTGAATTCAAGGTGGGGAGGAAATGAGCAGTGTATGTGGTACTGTAATAAGAGAATCAAGAATCCATCAAAAGATGTATGTTGAAACTACTTATGTTGAAACTGAATGGTTAGGTTGGAAACAGTATGTAAAATGTTTGGAATAAAAATACTTACAAACCCTTGACATCAATTAATCAAGTTGAAAATACAACAAAGTAAAATTCATTTTAATTTGCAATTAATACATTATTCAGAACACATCACTGACACTTCGACTTACCTTTGATGTCCCTTTAGTAGAAAAATATAAACCAGATCTTCTTAAAAGGAAGTAAGTCTTTTTCCAGGACTTCTTTCCCTGTTCTTTTGCATGTAAGAAGCCATGGATTTCAGGATATGTGCTTGAACTCAGAAACATCTGGAGAAAAACCCGACACTCTCATGTTGTTATTGAATAAATGACATAGTAGCCTTAAAATAATCTTATTAAGATTTTAAACATGAACATGTAAAATCAGTGTCAATACTACTTATCCCATTGCAAAAATGACTTCATATATATATAGTATATAAATATATATAATAGAAAATAAGACTTTTGAAAAACCTGAGGAAAGTTCCAAATGAAAATAAGTTCATAAAATATACTTTCTAAGTGATCAGTACTTAGCCAACCACCAAAAGCATTAACCATTTCAATGTCCATGTGAAAAGCTGGAATTCATCTATAGAGTTAAGCTGTGATCTTCTTCCTTTTCCATGACTTTCCCTGAGATTACAGGTTTACCTATTAACTTTATTATGGTATAAGATCACACTCCTAACTTCAACTGTTAAGGAAGAAGTTAAGCCAATTTCACCTCCCTGATGAGGAGTAAAGCAAACCATCTCATCGTCTATGATCTGGTTCTCAGCTATGGGTGGGTGTGGGTGTGGGTGATGTGCATCATTATCTCCCACCTCACATGCTCCTCTGCAATGTGACCTTGCCACTGAACTAGCAAGAGGTGGAGTCTGTTTTACAACCCCTCTGAACCAAGGTAAGCGTAGTGACTGCTTTGACTGGCATATGGGGGAGGTGGCATTCTGCTAATTCTAAATGCAGCCCTTAATTAGCTGGTGGATTCGACTTCTTGACCCTTGGAAGCCAGCTGATATATGAGAAATGCAACCACCTTCGGACCACTGTGCTTACGGTAAGAAGCCCAATCCAAGTGTAAAGACCCTGGAGGATGAGGCACCATGAGGAGAGAGAGAAAGGCCAGGGAGTACTGAGGCACATGCAGGGAAAAAACCCATTCAGAAGGGGACCCTTCATCCCCAGCCACGGGTCACTGTGCATGAGAGACTACCCACACAGCTAAACCCTTCCCAAATCCCTGACCCACAAGATTGTCAGTAAAATGTGAGTAGGTGTTTCAAGCCATTAAGGTTTGGAAGAGTTTGTGATATGCTAATAACTAACTGAGACAGTAGGCATGTGCTGGTCAGGAAAATAAGAACAAAAAGGAACGGTTCCATCCAAGTGTACTCAGCGTTCTTAATGAGACAGTGGAAATGCATTAGTGTCTCATTAAAAGAAAGTAGAAAGCCTTATGAATAAACAAATGCAAGATGGAAAAACTGAAAGTAAGAGAGTTATTAACTAAAACAATGTAATGTTTTAACAAGCTACTCAGGAAAATGTTGGTAGTAAATATGTACTTTTTAAAAGTAAATTACTAGGACTTTTTTAAATTTAATGATCCACAGATATTAATTAATTGATGCAAAACAGGGCAAGTCCGTTTTTCAGACTGAGTGCTTTCTAAGTTATTAAATCAAACCAATTAAATTTTTAAAAAGGAGTCATAGAGGTCACACTAGGGAAAATAGAGGAACCTTTTAGAAAGTGAAAACATTGCGTCGGTAGAGAGAAGAGCTCAGGGGCATGCGCAGGCCTGGATGATTCCCAAGCCTATGATTTCCTTGTGTTTATAATTTAACATAAGAGTCATATAACTTTATTAGAGGAGGATTAAGGAAAGAAAAACTCCAACCTACCACCGTTCCCTAATATGGCCGTGAGGCATTCAGAAGGGCTGAGATCTACGATTCCTGTGAAAACCCAGCAGCGTTATCTGCAGCCTTTAGGAAACTGTTGAGACTAATCACATTTCTAAAATATTCAGATATGCTAAAATGAAATATAACCTATAAAAAAGCCCTTAAAAACAAATCTGTGATAGATATGCCTGCCCAGTATATTGAATATTAGAGCTATTATCAGAAAATTAAAAGTTTTCTTCATTAAACCTAAGAGAATGTTGAGTGGGCTTGGAAGTACCTGAGGTTAACTCAAGCGACAAACATTATAAAGACATTACTTAACGTTAACTTATTCACAAGAATAGACCTTCTGAAGTGAAAGCTAGTAATCTATGAAAAATAAAATGAAATAATTGAAGTCATTCTCTAATTGTAATGAAAATTTCATAGAAAATAACTACCTCAACCAACTGCTAGTTTAGAAGAAATGAGCGCAATAGCCACAAAACTAAGGAGAGTCTAAATTAGATAACCAGTATTCTTAATTTGCAAGGATTATTTCATAATTCTAGTCAAGTATTTTCATCACAGCTATTACAAATTAATTTTAGTGTATTAAATAGATATGGTTTATATCCTTTTCCTCCTTTCACTTAATTGCTAAGTATTTTATCTATAAATATGATTTAGGGAGTTAGTATAAATGCTAATACTTGATATCTATCAGTAAAATGTCTGCAATTTTCCAGGAATTCTGATGTTTAAAAGACTAACATATATCTTTAAATATATCTTGGTAAACTTCCTTTTATGATACACAATTTTTAATATTTAAAATCCTAGCCAAAACTAGGAAGAAGACTATTGCTAAGGGGGGTTATTGATTTGGGGCATTCTTTAGTCAAATTTTTACCTCTTCTTTTTCTTTTCTTTTTGGTTTTACTTCCATCAAAAATTAGTCATTCAAGGCACAATATTTCAAAATCTGGGCATGTATAAAGAAGAACCTCAGAGCTTCCTTCTATTATAGCATTACTTATATATTTAATAAAAATATTTTTTACCTGCAAAATCTGTGTGGGGGATATTTCACCATTGGTTTCAGTTGCAAAAGATACCATATGCTCTGGAAAAAAATACTGACAAAAAGAGACAGGCTAAGTTACTCCAAAACTCATGGTAGAAAAGTTTCAATCACGACCAGTATAGTAGTCTAAAGCAAAAGTTCTTTAAACCATTGTGTCTGAAATTCACCCAAAGTGCCTTTGAAAATGCAAAACCTTGGACTCTGTCCTCATGTATCTTGGAGTAGGGTCCAAAGATTTGTCAACACCCCCAGACGATGCTGATGCAGAGAGATCCACACACCTAAAGTGAACCTTGTGCTTACTCTTATTTCTTCCCTGAATCCTACAACCGCTCTACGAGATACTGAAGGACTACTGACCCCAGCTCAGAGAAGTAAAGAGTACGCCCAATGTCCTAGACACACGGAATAGGAGCCAGGACTTAAACTAAGGCTGGGGAAGTAAACATCCTGCCCTTTCTACCTACCATTTTCCAAACTTGTTTGTTCATAAAAATTATACAGGGCAGTTGTTTAAAATATGAATTCCCAGGCCTCTCCCCTAGAGTATATGATTCAGTAAGTCTGGGTAGGTCCTTTCTAAAGTCTGTGTTTTTAACAAACATCCCTCTTCCTCCCCCAGGTAATTTTCATAATCAGACAAGTTTGGGAAAATGCATTCTACTACACTTCCTCTAGGACAGGGATTTTCAACAGTGGTTCTATTGACAATCTGGTCTGAAAATTCTTTGTTGTGGAGGTCATACTGTGCATTGTAGGATGTTAAGCAGGGTCCCTGGCCTGTACACTTCCTCCTCAGTAGTGACAACCAAACATGTCTCCAGGCATTGCCAAATCACCCCGAATTAAGAACCACTGCTTTAGATTTACAATGTCTTGTTTAAAGAAAGCAAAAACAAAAACCTAAACCATATTCCTTTAAATATGGCTTTTAAATTATTGCTTTAAATAAAGATTCAAAAAACAAAACAAAACAAAAAAAGCCTGCCCTTCAAATTGTAATTCTATTTAATTTTTATTAGAATTCTTATTTTCTTTGCCAAAGATCATCTCATTATGTTTCTATTAACAGGTTAAAATAAAAGAGAATGTAAGAGGTCTTTCAGGGTTTGAAAATATTCTATTATGGTGTGTAACATATATTTTTCATAAAGGATAATTTCAATCCAATTATCCAAAACTTAGTGCAAAAATGCTCCAGCTGCAGAGACAAAAACAATTTAAAATAATGAGCCCTGAGGCTATTCTGACTTCTCCAGATCCCCCGTCTTCATTAGAAAGTGACATACATTTATTTTCTTTAAAGAGAACTGTAATGAAAGTAGTATTTACAAGATAATGCACTGGTCTTTATCTCATTTCTACTTAGCTCAGTAATTATTCCACTGAAAACAAAATAATTTGGAACAGCCAGATTCATGTCAATCTTAAATTTATCACTAAGTTACAACATACTCAACAATTATTGATTGGTTTTGATTTTTAAAAGTTTCTAATTTAAATTTCCTAAATTTTGTGAGAAGTATTAATTATAATATTTTTGGAATCTGCTTGAGGACAGATAACAATTCTTTTGCAAATCAAATTTATTATAGTTTTCTTTCCTAAAAGGTAAGAAAAAGAAGCAATTTTTCTTAGGTTTCTTAACAGTTTTAAATCATTCGAATCCCTCTCAATTTAGATTTTGTTAACATGGTTAAAAAAAAATACGTTACCTGTGTATTTGAGTCTCTGCCTATGAGACTGACTAATCCTTGTTAGAGTAAGAAGAAATGTGACTATAATCTTAAAGGACTGGAATTCTTACCTACAATTTACCAAATCAAGTATTTATTTTATTTCTAGCAACTCTCTTCTTAGCATAAAATTAAAGTAAATTTAAATGATTCATTTATTTTTATAACCACTTATGGAATTTCACTTACCATTGGGTTTTTAAAGAACTCATATTTGGCATAATTTTTTCTAAAGTATAATTTATTTTCTTCTTCCATTCCCCAATTAGATAACACTTCAATCACCAGTTCATGGTCTTCTATTGTTCTTTCTGTGAAGAATGTTTAGGTGAGTATGTTGGTAGACACACAAATACATACATATGAAATCTATTGTGTATGAATCCTTATTAAACATAGCAACTCAATTCTGAAGTAAAGCCATATTGATGACATTTCTCATCAATTTCAAATTAGTAATGTTGATTTTTATATCAAAGCAGACTAAAACATGAGAAAAAAAATCACTAAAATACCACAAAACTCTTCTCACTAATCCTGTCTGTTTTAATTGCTATGTAAATTATAACTTAAGTTTGATAACAAATCTTACTAAGAATATGAGAACTAATTTTTTCTTCACTTCTCATGGTACTAACATTAAAATATGTATTTCAAGGTTGAACAATTCATTCCATTAAGAGATGGAGAATTTTGACAGGTTCAAACAGATATAATCTGGATAAGTGAGAAAAATTAAAATAGATGCTTTAAAAGAAAGTTCCTAATGCAAGGAGATATAATTTTTAAGATTAATTTCCTGTGGCACTTCATACTTTTAAAACTAGTATTAAGGTAAATATACTTAATATTAACGATGAAGGTAATTAGGGTAGGGTGGAAAGGCATTTAGTAGGAAAAGCACTTAAAGGAATTAAGCAATGGTGCCTTTAAAGAAGAGAACATAACATGCAAAATTTGTATTTTAATAAGAAATTTTGACATTCATATAAGTATTATTCATAATACCCCAAACTGGAAACGACACAAATGCCTATAAACATGGGAATGAATAAATAAATTATGTAACAGCCACATAGTGGAACAACACACAATAGTATGGATAAATTTCACATTATTATATTACATGAAAGATGTCAGTCACAAAAAGTACATACTTATGGTTCTACTTACGTAGCGTTCAAAACAGGTAAAATTAATCTATGGTGTTAGACTCATGATAATGGGAACAGTGGACAAGTAGAGACATGAGAAGGGCCACTGGGGTGTGGGGAATATTCTGTTTCTTGACCTGCGTGTTCGAAACTCAGGCACAAGCAATATCAGAGAATTCACCAAGTTGTCCACACATGGTTTGTTCATTTTTCTTACTGTATGATATATTTCAAAAGAAAGGTTGAAAAAAATTTAATTGTGGGATTACTAATGCAAATCAGGAAATGGAGAAGAGCCAAATAAGGAATATAGAAATTCTCTGCTCTCTTAGGCATTAAAGAGAAGCTTATTCATCTGAAAGGAAGTTCTTGAAAGAATGCTCAATGAATATGGAACCGTTTGAGCTAAGTGTACATCAACAGTCGGGGTTCTGTTCCTAACCCTGATTGCTCTTTTTCTGTCCCATTGACTGGCTCCCTTAAACTCCTTCTCCCTCCTAGGTCTCAGGCCTTGGCTCACCTCTTTTTTTCCTCCCTATGTCAACTAATTCATTCCGCTCTCTTCAGCTACCCCATCTGTCAGGCTCCTTGAAATGAAATCTCTAGCTACAACTGCTTTTGCTTAAGCTCCAACTCTACTTGCTACACTCCCCACTACCTCAAGTACAGTTTGTCTAAAGCCAAAGCTGTCTTTCTTGTACCAACTCAAATTTTCTCTTCCTTAATTCTATATCCACCACTGATAGTGTCAATTTTACTGTATTCTCTCAAAGAAATACAGAACTAAAACTAACCTTTACATCTTTCCTACCTCTACTCTAAGTCCAAATGGTCCCCAGATACCAGTGATTCTTCCTCCGAGTATCTCTCACACAACCAACAACCCCCACTTCCCTATTCCCACTGATACCATTCCAATTTAGACCATGGCATTTTCTTGTACTGTCTCTTAACTAATCTCCAAACTTCTAGCTTCTCATTCTTACAATCCAGCCTGGACACTGATATCATAGAAAATCTCCTAAAACATCAATGTGACCCCTGCTCAAAAATCTTGCCTACATCCTACATTCTCTGGTATAAATCCAAATTTGTAGTCTGACAGTTATGATTTAGTCATCCATCCATCCATTCAAAAAACAGTTATCAAAACCCTACAATGTGTCAGACACTCATCTAGGGGCTGGGAATTTTGTAGTAGATGAGATATTGAAAAATCACTGCCCTCATGGAGCTTATATTCTGATGAGAAGATACTGTCAATAAATGAAATGAAAACCTTAAAAGGTAGCTACATGAGAAAAATATAGTAAGAAAAAATTAAAAGGAAAAAAAAGCAAGAGGGAGAGAATGCTGAGGGCATAGATGAAAGGCATCCATTTTCAATAGCTTGCCAGGGAAAACCTCTCATTGAGAAGGGAATAGTTGAACAAAGACCCAAAGAAGAAGAGGGCATGAGCCAAGCAGATAGCTAGAGGGAGAGCAAGAACAAAGCTATTGAGGCAAGAGTAAGCCTATTATATTCTAAGTATAGCAAAAAAGTCAATGTGACTGAAGATGAGTGAACAAAGGGTAGAGTACCAGGGGAAGAGTTTAGGGAAGTAATTGTGTTGAGCTGGGGTGACTTTAGAAAGGCCTGCAGTCTACAATAAGGATGTAGGCTTGTCCTCTAAGTTAGATGAGAAGTCATACTGAGCAGGGGAATGACATGAACTGACTTGTATTTTAATTGGATCACACTGGCTGCTGAGAGGACAGCTAAGTTGTCTTTTTTTTTTTCAAACAAATGAGAGTCTATTCATATAATTACATGACATTCAGTCATTACAAAGAATGGAAAATAGTCCTGATATGTTTTGTTTTGTTTTATTTTATTTTATTTTTATTTCATTTAATCTATTTCTCCCCACCCCCTTGTTGTTTGCACTTGCTGTGTCTGTTTGCCTTCCTTGTTTTTCTAGGATGCACCAGGGAATGAACCCAGGACCTCCGGTGTGGGAGGAAGGCGCCTAATTGCTTGAGCCACCTCCACTCCCTGCTTTGTTGTTCTCTCATTATGTTTTCCTCCTTGTATCTCTTGTTGAGTCATCTTGTTGTGCTAGCTTGCCATGCCTGCCCACTGTCATTTGTTTGTCAGCTCACTGTCTTGCTCGTCTTCTTTAGGAGGAATCAGGAACCAAACCCAGGACCTCCCATGTGGTAGGTGGGAGCTCAATCACTTGAGCCACGTTCACTTCCCAGGACAACTGAGTTTTAAAAGGCTTGAGGGTGGAAGCAGGAAGACCATTTAGTAGGCTACTGCAAATTAACCAGGGGGAAGAGTTGTGGCTTGGATTAGAGCACCAGCAGGAGACATGATATGAAGTAGGAAAATCCCAGATATATTTAAGGTAGAGCCAAAAGGAGGATTTACTGACAAATTGGATCTGGGAGTGAAAGAGAGAGAGGAGTCAAGGAAGACACCAATGTTCTTGGCCTAAGCTCTTGGAAGGATTGCATTGCCATTAATGAGTTAGGAAGACTCTAAGAGTGAGTTGAGGGGAGATCCAATGATCACTTGGGTATAGAGTGGGAGGGTTCATCCCTAACAACCTGTCTATCCTTACTTCTATGTCTCACACAAATCCAGCTGGTATATTTAAGCTTCTGAAACAGAGATGCCCATTATTAAACATAGTATGTGCTTAGCATACTTTACACATTGCAGTTCTTTTTTTTTTTAACTATTTTTTTGTTGTTGTTGGTACATATCCCTCCCCTTCCTGCTTGCTCTTGCTGTGTGTTCATTTTTTGTGTTCTTCTGTGTCTGCTCTGTCTCCCCCCGCTGCGGCAATGCGCCGAGTCAGCTCACTGCACAGACAGCTTGCCCCGCTTGTGGGCGGCTCTGCTTCCGTTCCCCGGTGGCTCTTTGCTCCGTTCGCAGGCTGCTCGCCCTGCCCGTGGCAGCTCTGCCCTGCCCATGGCGGCTTTTTACCCTGCCCACGCGGCTCTGCCCTGCCCACAGCAGCTTTGCCTTCTCAGGCAGTCTGCTGGCTTGGAGAGGTTCCCGGGAACCAAACCTGGGGCCTCTCATGTGGTGTACTGGCACCCTATCCACTGGGCTACAGCCGGCCCCCATTGCAGTTCTTTACAACTGCAATGGGAGAAATTTGCAAAGTATTAACCAAGGTGTTTGCTTTGCTAACCTGTGTTTCATTGTACCCATCTACCTCTCCTCTCACAATAAAGAAGCAGCATATGCTCTGCTCTCCAGAGACACTAAACAGAGAGAAAAAAATTGACAGAGAGGCATATTATAGGCTTTGAACTTCAGTATAGACTTTATTGATCTTTTCCTAGCATAACTGCTTCAGGAGAATAGTGTCTAGCCAATCCTCCATTGCCCAATACAGAGATTCAACCCCTGTACTCCGGGAAAGGAACTAGAGTTAAGGGATTAGAGAGAGAGTGTAATGGAGACTGAAAGGAGCTAGACACTAAGTGGATGGTGTAGGTCCAAGAGACCCCATATTCTGCCCCCTTCAACCCCATAGGGAGTTGATGGTGATAAAAACAAAACAAAGCAAAAAAAAAAAAAAACCTTAGATAAGTTTAAGGCTGGTGTGTGGCTCAAAGCAGAGTAGAAGCCTTAGGAGGCCTCAAGTTGAAGCCCTGCTGGAGAAGCAATAGTCGAGTTTAAAGTCAAGGCAGATGAGTCCATAGCACCCCATAATAGGAAAAGAACACTGTAGAAGGAGCATGGAAGGTCTAAGAAAAGACCATGAGCAGAAGGGGCTTGATGGTTCAGGCAATAAGCTTACTGAGAAGCAAAAATTTCTAGAACATGAAGAGAAGAGTTGGGCAAAGTTATATCTTAGCAGGGGCCAGGTCAGGCAGGGGCCTTCCTCTCCTTATACCAAGATGTACAAATACATTTCCTGGGAATTTGTTGCCCCATCAGAGTGTTGAAGGAGAGAAGGTAGTTCTGAACCTTCAATTGTGAACATTTTAAACGCACTTACAGAACCTGAACTGATTATTACCCAATAAGATTGAGAACAATCCAGAATGCAAACAAATGTAGGATATTAAACCGTCTGCAGTTAAGCAGGTGGAAGACTCAATGTCAAAAATTGATTCAAGTTATAGAAATAAAGGAAGTTACATCTTTGTATGTCTCTATCCAAGGCCTTTTTCATTATTGTAAATTAATTCTTATAATACCTGTAGTAGGTTAAATAATGGCCTAATCCCTGGAACCTTTAAATGCTGTGGCAAAGTCTTGGCAGATGTGATTGAATTAAGGATATTTTGACATGGAGAGATTATCCAGGTGGGCTCTAAATGCATTTACAAGTG